>APFE031219887.1:302738-334632 GCA_000404065.3 Pinus taeda
AAGAGGCAATGTGCCAAGCACCTGTCTTAGCTACACTGGACTTCACAAAAACCTTTATTGTGGAATGTGATGCTTCAGGAAATTGAATTGGTGTTGTTTTAATGCAAGATGAAAGACCCATTGCTTTTGAAAGTCGTCCAATCAAGGGAAAGTTTTTACACAAAGCTATTTATGAGAAGGAAATGTTGGCAATACTCCATGCACTTAAGAAATGGCGACCCTACCTAATGGGAAGACACTTCAAGGTAAAACAGATCATGATAGCCTTAAATACTTTTTAGAACAAATATTATCCTCTGAAGAGCAACAAAAGTGGGTCACAAAGATTTTGGGTTATGACTTTGAAATCATCTAGAAAAAAGGGAAGAAAAATGTGGTAGCAGATGCACTCGCAAGATTATAAAATCTTTATCAAACCTGGGACTTGTAAGAACAGGAGTTCTTGCCAAAGCTATCTTGATTTCCTCAAAGGCCTGCTTGGATTCTATTGTCCATTTGACTTTAGAATCTTTCTTGAGCATATTATTCAATAGTCTTATTAGCTCGGCCAAATTGGGAATGAATCTTCTCAGGAAATTGATCTTGCCTAGAAAAGCTTGTAATTCTTTGATGTTTCTTGGATGAGGGACTTGAAGGATAGCTTGAATTCTGTCCAGGTCAATTTTTATTCCATCTTTAGAGATTATGTGACCTAAGAGTTTGCCCTCTTCTAGGCCAAACAATGATTTCTTTGGGTTCAATGATATGCCATATTTTCTGCAAATGAGGAACACTTGTCTGAGATGTCTTAAATGTTCTTGATCTGATTTTGAGAAAGTAGTAAGATCATCAAGGTATATGACTAAAAAGTCATGGATCTCCTTAGCAAAGGCTATGTCCATTTCCCTCTGAAATGTGGCTCCTGCATTTTTTAGTCCAAAAGGCATTTTGACATATTTGAAGGTTCCCCAGGTTGTTGTAAAGGCTGTTTTGTCTTGATCATCTGGGTGAACTAAAATCTGATTGAATCCTCAGAATCCATCTAACAATGAAATCCTTGAAGCCCCCACTACCGTTTGTAGGATATGATCCATTTTTGGTAAGGGGTAGTGGTCTTTGAGAGAGACTTTATTCAAATTTCTCAAGTCAACACAAAGTATTATCTCTCCAGTTTTCTTTCTAGTGGGTACTAGATTTGAAATCCATTCAGAAAACCTAATGGGTGCGATTATTCCAGCTTGGTACATTCTTATGACTTCTTTTTCCATCATGGGAAGGAGGACTGGATTAATCCTCCTCAGCTTTTGTTTAAAAGGTTTCTGGTTTTCTTTCAAGGGTATTGTATGTTGGATAACAGAAGTGTCATAGGATTTAAGGTCCTCATAACTCCATGCAAAAACATCTTGGAACTCTTTAAACAACTCAATGTATTTCAGTTTTTTGTCAGGAGTTAATTTTTTGGAAAGTTTTATCATTTTAGGATTTTCTATGGTCCCAATGTTACAATCCTCAATTTCTGCATTTAGGGGTTGCATTTTTGGCTTTCTAGGAATGTCATTTGAGTGAAAAATATCTTCTAAGGGAGTTAAACCTGTGGGCAGGAAATTATTCTTTAGTTCGATTACTTTAGATTCTTCCTCAATCATTTCACCAAAATCTATTTGTTTTAGCTTTTGTAAGTTTGTACAGTCAAAGGTTGTTGGATGCAAAATCAGATTTGTTGTTTCAACTGATATATCTGGCTCAACTTTATCAATGTGTTGTTGATCATTAATAGTGCTTGTGTCTACGTTTATACTTGAGAATTCTTCTTTCAATGTCAAGAAATTATTTATTTGGGTGTCATTCTCTAATACTTTCCATTTTTTCACATTATCTGGAACAACAGGTCTATGTTTAATCTCAGCAGTGAAGTGGTGATTGGGCTCAAAAGGAAGTTTACAAGTGCTGGCAAAAGTTGCCAAACTATGTGCATGTAAGTTATGACTTCTTGGAATTTTAGTGAGCTGAAATTCTAAGAAGCTGTTAAGTAATTCAGTTGCTGCTCCTCTGTAAGACCTTAGCCTGATATCATTTGTAACAAAATTTCCCTTCATCTGTTGTATAATCAAATCTGAGTCCCCTAGAATTGAAATCTTAGTTTCCCCTAGACTTATAATCAATTTGAGACCTAATAGAAGGGCTTCATATTCGGCCATGTTGTTTGTACATCTGAAAGTTAGCCTATATGCATGACCTTGAGCATGGTCATTTTGCATATTGTGTATCCAAACCCCTGCCCCTGCTCCTAATTTGTTCACTGACCCATCAATGATCCAGATTTAAACAGGAACGCAATAAAATACATAGATAACCATATACACAAAGATGCAGCAGAAATAATACTTCATTTCATTAATGGAAAATACTGAAATATGCTTACAACTGGAAATAGAAATAAACAAGCTAGGGCGATGGTAGCTTATCTCTGAGAAGAGATGTGTGGGTACATGCCTATGAACTGTGTTATAATGAGGCTCGAAGGCCTATTTATTGTTGAGAAACAATGGAAAAAACCTTCACATTCCAAAACCTAACCCTGGAAGATGAAACGCCAAATTGTGGGCCCCGTTTTTGGGTAAGTTGGTACATCAACTTGCCGGGGTCGCGAATTGGTCGTCTTATCTCCGTTTGACGTGCATGATAGCCCATTGGAAAGATCTCTCTGCGGACTACGACGGAAAAGACGATTTTTAAACAAATAATTCACTAGCGGTAGATTTCCAAAAAAACGTCATTTAGGGCCTCAAAACGGCTCTAGAAGTTTAGGACCCGAAAAACTGCTAAAAATAGTAAACTGTGCTATAATTAAGGAAACTGAAAGAACTGAAAGAATCACTAGAGGGGATCCATGTGGAATTAGCGGGTGGCCACCAATATCCACCTGGATCAATCAAACTCTAAATACCATAAGATTTGTTGATTAACACTTGTCTCAATAGTTTTGTAAGTTTGTTCAGTGGGCAGGTTTGGCTGTTGTAACTCATATGATATGTCATTTTGGTTAGTTGTATCAATCATGTCAACAATCATTTGGTTTTGGACACCAGATTGTTCATTGATGCTTTCTTTTTGTGTTGTTTTCAGGAGCTTGACATCAGTTTTGGGACACATGTCAGCATTGTATAAGATAAATGAATCCATGTCAGAGTGGATGGAATAGATGGGGAAGTTTTGGGGCTTTTCTTGACTGCTAACCACATATTTCATCAATGTTTCTTGGTATAATCTCTTTGTCTAGCCAAAGACTGAAATTGTGGCATAGGACATGTCTAGCTGTAAAGATCCTTGGAGTTTGGCACCCCAAGATCTGGACAAAAGCATACCATACTTAGGTGGGATATTAGCTACCACCACATCCATCAAAATTGTTTTAGCTGGATATTGGACTAAAGATACACAAAGGTTTTTGATTAGGCCTAGGCACTTGACCTGGATGGAATCAAATGAAAACAAGTCCTTATAGGGCCTTGTGATGTCTAGATCTAGCTTTTCCATCACAGATTTGGGCATTAGATTATGGGAAGCACCTGAGTCAAATATTGCATTGTGCAACACTTTGTCATGAATGTTTAAGCTCACATAGAATGGAGGGACACCTCCATATACTGATTTACCATTGACTTTTGGACCAAAAATCAGTTCTGGTTGATCATCCAAAACATTGACTGCATCCCTATTCTCTGATATTTGCAGTGACCTATTGATTTGTTATCGGTAAACTTGATGTTTGGCCAATTCAGAGAGAGGAATGGCTATTTTCAGCTTGCCAATTTCTGTTTCTAAGTTAAAAGGTTTTTCTATCTAGATCTTTATATTTTGGGCAGCAAGCTTTTCTTTTTCAGTTGAGTTTTCATTGACCTTCTGTTGATTATGTATGTTGTTATAAGGTGCATCTGATTTGAAATTATTTTCTGGAGGGTTATTCAAATCTTCTGTTGGAGAATGGGATGTGAATGAATGGTTTCTTGAAGGCTGTAAGTCTGATACATCTTCCACAGTAACTTCCTTTGGGTGTGTTTTATCAGAGGATTCTGTTGGGAGAGCTTTATCCCTTGATTTCTTAGGTTGTTTGGTATCTTTCAGCTTGCTAGTTTCAGGCACATCTATGGTTCTGCTTCTCAATTTGTACTGTTTATGAACCTCATAGACTGTTGCATCATAGCCTTCTATAAAATCAAATGACTCTCCAGATTTGGTTTGAAATTGGTTGAATTTGTGGGCCTCTTGGTCATCTTGAGTTAGGAAAACTTGTTGTTTGCTATCTAGGCCCATTAAGTTAATGTGAGGGTCCTCTGTGGGTTCACTTGAGGTTGAGGCCTCTACATAATTCTCTTGAAATGGAGGTCTACTATTTTGATCGGGGCCAGTCCTTCCAGTAGTAGGGTTTTGGGCTTTTCTAAAGTTTGGGGTTCTTGTTGGGTTACTTGGTTTCCCTTCCCAGGATGACTTTCTTTCAATGGTCTCTACCCTGTCTACCAATCTATCCATTCCTTTGATGATGGCATCTAATTTCTGTTCGAATGTTGAAGGTTCTTCTTTGAATGTTGTTCTTCTTTCAGTTCTAGCCTGGTTTCGTTTGGAATTGAAGTTTGCTTCTACACTAACAGCTACATTCTGCATGTATGCTAGGCTGGGAGGAGCTCTTTCCCTGAGCTGATATGCCATGTCTAAATCAAATCCATCAGGGAATTTGATCAAGGCTAAGTCAGGTGGGGGTCTAAGGTTCTATGGAGTGGCATTATATACATTGTTAAATCTAGCACAATAGTCTTGGACAGTTTCTTGTGGACCCCTTTTTAAATTGTCATATTCAGTGAGAATATGTAAAGAGTCTTTCTTATTTTCCCATCTGTTTAAGAAGACTTGATATAGGGCCTTAGGATTGGCTATAGAGTTTGCAGTAAGTGACCTAAACCAGGTCCTTACATCACCAGTTAGACTCTGAACAAAGATTTTCATCCTTATATCATCATCATTAATTTCATAGTTTTCAAAATAGTCTTGCATCTTCTTAGTGTGCTTTTGGGCTATATAGGGAACCAACACCATCAAAATAAGTGATCTTACTTTGATAATCCTGAGGCATAGACCCTGGATTTGCAGGTAGCTGTAAAGGAGCATAACAGTTTGCCATATTTACAGGGATAAATGGGACAACAGGAAGAAATGGGACAGCTGGAAGAGTAGGGACGATGGTAGATATATGTGTAGTAGATGGAGGAGTGGAGAAGGTGCTTTGAGAAGTGGATGAAGAACTAGGAGAAGCAAGAGTAATGTGAGGACGAACTAAAGCTTTAGCAGGGGTAGGAATATAGCTTTGTTGAACTGCTTCAGGACTTGAATCAGCAAAATCTTCTTGTTTCTCTTGTTTCCTAAGGATCTTAGGGATTAAATTGGGATTTTCAAAAACAGCTGGAGGATTTGGGTCAGGGTTTGACCTTGTGTAACGAGTTTTCTTCTTTGGAGCTAGCTTCTAGATTTGTTTTTGGTATTTTCCTGGGAATGTTTTATAATCACAACTTTTAAACAATACTTCACAAGAGATTCTTTTGAAACATAGGAAGCTTGATATCTCCTTTAACTATGTTGAAACAGGCAAACTGATTACTCCCTAGTGGAGTCGCCAATGATGTTATCACTCAGGTTGTTCCCTGCCTCCTGTAGGGAATAGGGCCAAGGTAACCACTAACCAATATTTTAGCTACAAGTCCTAGCCTACCTGCAACCAGAGAGGGCTCTCTCTTTGTAATTTAGCTATGTTTGCTTGTAATTTAGGCTAGTTTATAAGACACAATTTTTGTTTGATGTTTGGGAGATGACATTCAATAGAGCAAGGCAATAAGTTGAGAGAATTTCATACCATTGGGTTGATGGAGTCCAAGTAAATAAACTTCTAAGCATGGTTTCTTTGGCAATGATAATACTACAGAGGAGGATAATTAAACACAGAACAATTTTGAAACTGAAATAAGATGGAATGAAGTCAAAGAATGAAAGGCGGTCAAGAATCTTTAATTCTATTAACAGAGAGAAATTGCATAAATATTATCAGGGAGCATTTAAGAATTCCTTGATGATATTTAGAGTGAAAGAACCAGGGAGACAAGAGCAATTAAGAATTCTTGCCTATGCTAGTCCTGTAGAAAACATTAAAAATTACAGAAATTGAACACAGAGTACATTGAAGTAAGTTCTGGGTTATCCTTCTTCCCTCTAACTTAGAACATGATATTTAGATGATAAATAAAGACAAATACAGTAACATAAGAGTTAAGAAGACTTATTGATCCATGCATTGACATGAGAATTCTGTAATCTATTCTTTTGCCATCAATTCCACACTCAGTTAGTTCACCAACAAAGCATTCCAGCAATTTTATTTCTGAAGAGTTCTAAAAAATATACAGCGCAAGTCTAGATTGATATTCACCAACCAGCAATAATACATCTCTTTAACAAGTACTTATAGCAGTTTACAAAATATCCCATAGGGAAATATCTGGACATAAATTTATCCATCTACTCTGGCAAAAATAATAACTAATGTGAAAAAAACGTGCAACAATAATTGAGGAAATAAATGCACTTTACTGGCTGTTGCAGGTGTCTTGTTTGCTATTGACCCTTTGACTCTGATAGTCGGTGGATGACCACTTTGCTGCTGTGCTGTCCTGGGTGTGTTGTCATTTGCCACCTATGTAGTTTGTTTGAATGCCTTTTAGCGCTAATTTCATCCACTGTCGATTTCAATTTTTGATAGTAGAGCCATACTATACAATTTGCTTGTTATGCAGACAATCAATAAGAAGAGAATCAAAACTACTTTAGAATCTCCAGCAGGCTTTGCCACCATTCCTCTGCTGGTGGTTGATGCTTTCTTAATTTGAATAATATTTCATCAGCTTCAGTGTATGTGTAATAATTTAGCCAAACTGGAAAAAGGTGTGCTATCTCATGCTCAATGTAAAACAAATCTTCCAGTTTATCATATAAACTCTGCCCTGTGGGAGGGACTGCTTCTTCTGTGCTGCTTAACGATGCTGTAATTTGATTTTGCACATAGGTACTCAGTATGTTTGCATATTGTTCCTGTTTTAGCAACCTTCCAGTGCTAGTGACCAGGCTGGGTAAACCTTTGCTTTGCAAATTTGAAAGCGTCTGCCTAAAGGCATTACCTCTGTCTACATTTCTTGGTATTTTCTTTCTATAGTTTGGACAAAATTTCTCATGGTCAGCACCTTCTTGACTCTTACAATAGTCTCTGTCCTGTTCTGGATGTTCAGTGCTGCCAGTTGCTCACCAGTACGAGTATTCAAAAAGTGAATCAATTGATTGGCTTGCTCAGGCTTATTTGCCAATAATGTTCTGGCCTTATGAGTTTCATACTGAGCTACAACCATCAATTCTATCTAGTCAAAAATGGTTTGTATTACTGTCCATTGATCAGCAAGAGCTTGGCCAATTTTATTCCACAAAATTGTTTTTATCTCGGTCAGGGTTCTATGGAGAGTGAGGTCTTTCTCCAAGGCCTTTATCTTGTTCTCTAGGGCCTTTACTTCCCTGGTCTTCTCGACAACTGTCATCTTTGGTTTATCATAACTAGGCTCAATCTTGGCTAGCTTTTCCTTGGTCTCCTTCATTTCTTCCATTTGTAATTCTAGAGCCTTAATTTCTTTCATCATGGCCTCCATGCTCAAGCTGGCCTCTTGCAATGCTGCTGTTATAGTTGCTGCTGAAGGAGGAGCTATAATTATTAGAGCTGTAATTATTGGAGCTGTTTGGGATGGTCGAGGGGCCAACTCTGGCTGTTTCCCTTGTTGAGCCTCTTCCAATGCTTTCTCTTTGTCCAATATCCTTTGGTTCATCCTCATAAGCAGGATAACCACATCCTCTACTTCCTGTTGTTGTGCCACTTCTACAGTCTGAGGATGTATGGTAACTGGAAGCTTCATTTGTTTTCGTAGGGCTGCTATGTATTCCTCCTTTTTTCTTATTAAGGCCTGTGTGCCTTTGGGATCTTTGGGATCATGTCCCAACTCTATAATGATCTCTTCAAAGGATTTTATCCTATTATCCTTGGCCAATGATGAGGCTTTTTCCAGCTCTAACTGGGCAGAAATATTATATAAAGAGTTCTGCAATCTATGGGCCATTAGAGCCTTATCTGCTAATGTGGAATAAACCATTTCTCTAGCCTGCCTATGTAACTCAATCTGGTCTACTGAATGTATGTCTTTTGCCAAGACCTCCAGATTGGTTCTGATGTAGTCTGTAGCTGACTGTGGCTGATGTGTAGTAGGTCTGAAGTGACTGAGAGTCATCTTCCCTACTTGCATGTCATATGCAGCCATCCGTCTCTGTTGATTTCTTGGTTCCATTCTCATCAACTGATTGTAAAGTTGAAACCCTATTGGCTTGTTTCTAGCTTTGATCTCTGTGAATGGTCGTTTGATATCCGAGCCTTGCCTGGTTTGCTATTTGGAGGATGAAACCTCCCCACCTGGCTGTCTCTCTTGCTCCTGCTGAAAGTAGATGGTCGATGTTTCCAAAACAGGAGGGATCTGTTATTCAGAAGTTCCCTCACCCCTGATATTTCCTATGGTTTCTTCTGTAATTTCCTCCTCGGCATAGGGTTTTAGCCTTTGTCTCTTTTCCCCTTGCTGATATGTGGATGCCCCTGTGGGTGTGCCCTCTGTTCTGTCCCTCTCTTTACCTCTTTCCTCATTATGAGGAGTTTGCAGCACAGGGATTTCAGGTGCCTTGGTTTGTGTTGAAGGGCTTTGTTCTTGACCCTTTTCCTTATTTCAGGATGGTTGCTCTTCCATTGTGCTTTGTTCTTCTGAGTGCTTAATGTCCTTGCCTTTCCCTGCAGGTAAAATGGTTTCTTTAGCTAGCTTCCATGAAGATGTAGCAGTTGATGTGCTTGCTCCAATCGGTTGAGGCTGTGTGAGGATGACCTGTGCAACATAATCCAGGTCAATTATTTTCTCAATTTCTTTCATATCTTTCTCTAATTTTTCTTCTGTAGTAAGCTCTTAATCATCTAATGTGCCCTCTACCCAATCCTGTTGATTAGCATATTGTTCAATGTGGGAGATTGGCTGGTGCACATATCTTGAAAGCCTGTGTTTGATTCTTCTAAGGCTTATGAAATGTTCAGGGTCATATGGTGCCAAGTAGAAGCTTTGTTTCAACATGAGCTCTTGTCTTAGCATGTTGTCTGCATCCTTCCATGCTTCTTCCCTTTTGTTGAAAACAAAGGGACCCAATTGATGTCTGATTTTAAGCTGTGCCTTCTTGTTTTTTCCATGGAAATGAGTCAAGTCTGCATTACTGAACTGCCTGAAATATTCCAAGGCAAAAAGTCTCATGGGGACATATCTTGGCAGCTTATAGGGAGACAACTCACACCGATAAATTCTGATCACTGTGTGGTTTTGGTAGAAGTCCCAATCACCAATGTTGCAGCCCTTTGAAAGATGCAAGATTCTTTACATTTCAGCAGTGAGTCTAGTAGGATGAGTCATCATTAATAGGCAAGTGGCTGGGTAGATGAATAGGTCAACAAACTCACAATATGTGTATGGAAAATAGTGGACTTCATCGAAAACTGACGTCCAATAGATGACATATCTCCTCTCTCCTTTTGAGTCTAGTCTCCTGAGAGGAACCTTGAAACTATCAGGGTGATAGTATAGCAACAGATGGTAAATGTAGGAGGTGTATTTAAACACTCTTTCTCTCTCCATCATCATGAATTTCTCATGTATTTTGTTTTCTATGAAGGTGGCATAGTCATACATGACAGCAGGGGGCTGTCCTGGAGTGAATATGGTTAAGAGCAGAAATACAGTTTCATCCACAAATTCTCCTGTTTTACATCCTAGAATGTAGGAAATCATATCTACCATGAGCCTCCCTATTTCATTAAATGAGACCTGATGATAGGGAGGAGGATGATTGTACTGGCACTGTGGATCAATAAACAATTGACTAACTCTTGATATTTCTGCCCTAGAGAGCTTTGCACCCTGATCAAGCAGAAGTTTCATTGTAAGGGGAACCAGAGGCTGAGGTGGCTCAAAGTTCAGCATTTCATTTATGGAGTGAGGAGTGATATATAATAGCATAGACCCCTTTGGACTGAGAATTGCTCTCTGAGTGGGGTTATAGTTTGCATGACATAGATGAATGAAGTTGGGCAACACATTGACTGATGGGAGGAAGTAGATTGGCATACTAGATTGCCAAATTCCTAGGATATTAGTGTTATTTTTGTGATTGTTTCTGAATTGGCACACAGTTTTGAGGTGAGAATTAAGGCCCATCATATCCTTGATTTGGAAGTCCCTGTCTGCCAAAGATAACCATTCTTAATACATGTGTGGAGCATTCAAAGGAGCAACATTCAGAGGTACTGGAGTCTCCATGTGTTATACTACTTGTATTGATTGCAATATAGGTGTAAACAGCAACAGGAAGTAGAATTTAGGCTCTGAGGCTATTGTCAGGAGTATGAAAACTGATTTTTTATTTCAAACCAACCTCACTATATAGAGTTTATGGTAAACAACAGACTTGCAGCACTCAGACTCGGTTTTTTTACATAAACTTGTCGAATTGCAGGCTCTGTGGACAGGATGCCGAGAAGATGGAGTTTGAATTTTTCCCAAAAGGGCGAAAGCTTGCAGAGAGAAAAGGAAGCCGAGGGTCTTCCTTTAGATAACCAGTTAACACAAAGGAGAGAGGGTGCTCAATCACTTCAAGTCAATGCTTGGGCAAATTTTTGGAGTTTGTAGGCAAATATGGACGTAAAGTTTGTTGGAATGGCTCACTTGCAGAGGGAATGAGTTCAAATTTGCAGGTTTGTTGTGAATTAACAGCTCAAATGGTGTATGCAGGTCAGTGAGCAATTGGTAGGAGCGCCTTTGGAAGCAAATTACAGGTTCTTTTGGCAATTTTAAACAGATAACTTTGAAAAACAAGGCTTTGAGGCTAAAATAGGGATAAATACCTGTGTCCAGGGCGCCGAGGATGATTAGCAGGCATAGCTTGGGCTGCAGAGTTGAACTATGGAGTTGAGTTGGCGGGTTGATGGACATTATAAGCTCCGGAAGCGATGTAATAGTGAAAGCGCATGCACATTGTTTGCGGATGCAACAAATAGAAATAGGGGGAAAATAGTCGTAGTATTTTTATGAATAGCCACCGCTCAAATCTCATCTAACTCATTCAGCTGTTCCAGTTGGTGTTTTTGTTCTTTTGATAGATCTAAGCCTACTTCTAGAGCTGATCTGAGTGTACTAATCTCAAATTCCACTGGAAACAAGGGGGATTTCCCATAAAATAACTCAAACAGAGAACACCCTATTGTACTCCGCCATGTCATCCAATATGCCCATAAAGCTTCTAGAAGTTTATGTGCCTAGTCCTAGCAATGGCTTGCTACTGTCTTTGTCAAGATATTTTCCAATACCTTGTTTGTGCTTTCTACTTGTCGATTCGCCTAGGGATGATAGGGGGTTGTCACTCTATGTTTGAACCCATATTTCTGCATCAAGTTTTCTATCATATGAGATGTGAACTGTGATCCACCGTCAGATACAATTTCCCTTGGAGTCCCGTATCAGGAAAAGGTTTATTCAAAAAGGATGTCTGCCACTACCTGCTCTGTTTCTCTCATGACTGCTCTAGATTCCACCCATTTAGTTACATAGTCAATACAAACCAAGATGTAAGATTTCTGATGAGAAGGTGGGTTAAAGGGCCCAACAAAATTGATGGCCCATTTCTCAAATGGTTCAGGACTATCTGGGGCTAAAGAGGCATTTCATCTACTTTCCCAAGTTGTCCCATCCGTTGACAGCTATCACACCTTTGAACATAATCTCGAGCGTCATGAAAGATAGAGGACCAGTAATATCCCATTTGCAACACCTTATGACCTGTTCTTTTATCTGCAAAATGTCCTCCACAAGGTCCATCGTGTGCAGCTTATAATATCTCAAAAATATCATCTCCTACCAGACAATGCTGAATCTACTGGTCAACCCCTGTATGGAAGAGATATCCTACCATCCATGAATTTTGGGTACTCTAGTGAATGATCTTCCTTTTATCCTTGTAGGACAGATGATGAGGCAATTTATCTGTAGCAAGATAATTAGCAATATCTACATACCATTGAGTGTTGGTAGAAACTGAAAAAAAATGCTCATTTGGAAAGTTATCTTCAATTAGTGTATCCTTACCATCATGTTCTATCCTAGATAAGAAATCTGCAATTACATTGTCCTTCCCTGGCTTATCTACTATGGTAATATCAAATTCCTGTAGTAGCAACAACCATTTTGTAATATGACCAGGGGTAATAGGTTTGTTCATTAAATACCCGATGGCTACATGATTAGTGTGCACAAAAGTAGGATACCCAGTAATGTAGTGTCAAAACGTATTGATGGAATAAATGACAACATGGAATTCTTTCTCAGTCACACTGTAGTTTAATTCAGTGGGGGCCAAATTTTTACTAACATAGTAGATTGGGTAAGGTACCTTACTCTCTTGTTGTCCCAACACTACACCAATTGCTATTTGAGAGGCATCTATCTGAATGTGGAAAGGTAATGCCCAGTCTGGTCCTCTAAGGAATGGAGCACTGCAGACTAATTCTTTAATTTTTGTAAAGGCTGCATCATAGTCATTTGGCCACACAAATTCTGAATATTTTGTTAGTAATTGAATCAGTGGGTGTGCTAATTTTGCAAAATCTTCTATGAAACATCTATAATAACCAACACAACCAATGAAACTTCGTACTTGTGTGGGCATCTTAGGTGTTGGAAAGTGTAGAAGTACCTTTATGTTTGTTGGGTCCATTATGATCCCTTTAGCTGAGAGAAAATGTCCCACAACGATTCCCTCTTCCATCATCATGTGGCATTTTATTGTACTTAGAGATACACGCACTTGTATACACCTTGTGAGAACTTTTTCCAATATTTTCAACCCCTCCAAAAATGAGTTCCCATATGGAGTAAAATCGTCCATGTAGATTTCAACATTGTTAGCTATCAAGTCAGAGAAGGTTCCCAAAATTTCCCTCTGGAATGTTGTAGGAGCATTACACAGGCCAAAAGGAAGGACCCGGTATGCAAATGTTACCCAAGGGCATGTGAAAGTGGTCTTTTCCTGGTCCATGGAGCAATCTAGATCTGGTTATATCCACTAAACCCATCCAGAAAAGAGAAAATTTTCTTTCCAGCCAATGTGTCTAAAACTTGATCAATAAATGGAAAGGGAAAATGGTCTTTCTGTGTCACCTTATTTAACTCTTGATAATCTACGTAGATCTGCCATTTTCCATTCTTATTGGGGACCATTACTAATGGTGAGACCCATTGGCTATCTAAGATAAGATAGATAAAACCTACATCTAGTAATTTCTGAAGCTCTTCTTTCACAACATTTTTCAGTGTAGGCTTCATTCTACTCTGAGGTTGTCTTATAGGATGACAATATTCCTTGATATATATGTGATGGGTGCATAAGTTTCCAGGGATCCCCTCGATATCTACATAATCCCACGCGAAGGCCTCTTTATGTTTCTGTAGAACATCTACAAGTTGCTTCTTCTGGGATTCTGATAGGTTTGGATTAATATTCAAAGTTTTCCCAGGTTTTAATTCCACTTGAACACTTTCATTTGGTGTATCAGCAGGTGGCTCCTCTAATCCTTCTGCTATTTCCATAGTTTCTTGAGCTTCACTACTTAGGATAGATTCTAGGATCTGCTGGTTTGGTTTTGAAACGAAACAAGGATCATCCATGAAGGAAGTGATTACATCATCTTGTGATTCAATTTTCAATTAAAGTGCCTCTCCAATAGTAAGGACTTGTCTTACTTCTTCATCTTCTGTTTCAGTATCTACGACAAATACAACTTTCTAGCTACTTGCTGGTTTTATGGATGGATTTGGTTCTTCCCATGGATATAGCACTAAATTCTTAGTGTTATGTCCATTAGAAATAACCATATTTCTTGAGTGACACCCAATGTAAGTGTCTGCAGTGGCTAGCCATGGTCTACCCAAAATCAAGGGATGACTGCCCACTGAAGATTGTGTATGTGATACCAGGAAATCTATGGGATAATGCCATGAATCCACTAAAACCATACATCTTCCAATATTGTCGGTGTATGCTTCAAATTGCAAAGACCTAATGCATGCATGGTTTCAGTGGTGATGATATTGGTGGCAGTACCCAGGCCTACCAACACATTTGGAATCTATACCCCATTGATTTTTACTATCAAAATCGGGTTCCCCAGATCTTCATATTTCACCAACATTGATTTTCCCATCATAAAATCCGATAGTTTTCCCATAACATGTATAGTGAGGGGATCTTTAGTTTTCTAGGTAGATTTCTTTGAACAATATTCCCTAAGAGCCTTTACATATATTGGCACATCCTTCATAGCTTGTAACAAGGGAATTTTAAGAAATAAGTTTTGCAATTCTCCTAATAAATCAAATTCAGCTTGACAGCTTGGTTTACTCATAATTAGTCTCTCTGGGTAAGGTGGTTCAGATTGATGTTGTTTAATAGGAGGCACCTGGTATCTATCAGTTTTTTTTGGCTCTTTACTAATCGGTTTTGCCTCCTTACCTTCACTATCAAGTTGTTCAATGACAACTGGAGGAGATTGGATGTTGACTGTCCAACCTAATCGCAGACTCATTTCATACAAATCTGCAGTGGAGATGCTATATGAAGGTAGGTTGAGAACAATAGCTTGATGGGCTCCCTTATTGCTAGGATTAGGGTTAGGTTGCATTAGAAGTTGAGGACAGGCAATTTGGTTACCACGAGGCACATTAGAGGGTAATTGGAGCTGCTGTTGTGGTATTTGTTGTGGCATATGCTGAGGAAACTAACCAAGAGGGGATCCTCACCAAGTTGGAGCCCATGAAGAGCTCGTACTGGCTTGAGGGTTTCGCTGCTGCCAAGGTGGATACTTGTATTACAGCAACATGGGGGGACAAACCATGGTCTGAGGATTCATACTATAATTATTAAAATATTGAGATAGATTTGGGTACATACCTTGATTTCCCATCGGTGGTTGAGGTTGCGATGGCTTCCTGGATCCCATGAGGTATAGTTGCTCCGTGTCCTCCCCCATTCCTTGAAATACTGTTTTCAGGCCTAGCAAGGAAGGGCATGAGCTTGTCGCATGATTGAGCTCACAGATCGCACATTCCCCTATGGAATTTAGCAGACATTCCCTTTCTGGGTGCTTCTTCCTATAGTTTAGACAAAATATTGCCATGGTCCTGTCCCGTTCTAGTTACTTCTGTTTTTTTTGCAAAGTGTCCATTTGTGTTGATAGGGTGTTGAGGATATATGTCCTCAAGTTGTCTATCATGTTTCTAATTTCTGCTTTTGTAACACCACCACCAGATCCCTTTGCTGATCGGATCCCAAGCTTATTTCTTGCAAGCCCCCTGGAGCACTGAATCCATAAATTGTAAATATCTTCAAATGCCTCCTTGGAGATGTCTCCCTTTCCCACAATGTTCAATAGTTCCATTGATTCCTCTCAAAAAGATTGAAGGAGGATACTCTTTAAAATTTCCTTATCTAGGTCAGAATGAGCTGACCTTTGTAAGGTGTACTTGAACCTTTCCACACAATCTTCCAAGATTTCGTCTTCTTTTTGTGTGAACTTGAAAAGCTCCTCCTTGATATTCTGGGATTTACAGTAATCCTAGTATTTCTCAAAAAAAGCTATTTGCATATCATCCCATGTGGAAATGGATTTTCCTCCAAGGCCCATGAACCATCGCAGACCCATTCCTTTTAATGTAGAAGGGAAAATATTTAACTTCTAGGCATCTATTGTATAGTCATATCCTCAGCACACTGTCAAACATGAATAGAAATGTGTCGGGGTCTTTTGAAATGAGCCCATCAAAGTTTGGTAAGGCTACCAATGGAATAGGTTTTGTAGGCATGCCAGTCCCCAGATCCCCGATTGGAAAATTGATGGTGGAGGTTGTGGGATCCATAAATATCTTCCAATACTCACTGGGGATTTCAGCTATATGGAGGGTGGATGAGGATTCTTTACTACTGGAACTCGAGTTGCTTTAGTAGCACTTCCCTGGTCTCTTGGTGATGCAAGTTTTTCCTTGTTTCCTTCTCCTAAGGCTTGATGGCTTGACCCCTCAGCTGCAACTTCCTTTCCCTTGCTGGAGTAGTCGGACCCTATCGATGTCCTACTTTCAATTTCTTCCTCTCCTATCACAAGTGCAAGATTCTCCGGATCAGGTCTACTGCTAGTTACTTCTTCCACTACTAGAGGAACCTGTTGTGTCGAATCACTAGAGAATTCCATAGCCAACACTAGTTGCTCTACTGGTTGTCCCTCGGACTTCACTCTCCTTGCCCCTGGTCTCACAGCTGCGTGAGAGGATGCTTCTGATTCAGCCTTTGCTATGATATGTTGGATATATGATTCTACCCCTCTTATTTGATTCTTTGTTCATACAAAAGTTGATATGATGGAGGGTCTTACTATGAGCCTATAATTCTTCAATCTTGGAGGAAGGTGTCAAAGGACGATTCCTTCCCCAAGATGAAAGAACTCACAAAAATAAAGGCAGCTAACAAAACAAAAATCTAGGGTTTCCGGCCGAGAGCACGATGTTAAAGGAATCCTCCCTCCTTGGGACAAGAGCCAAAAATAGACACACGCCATGGGAATCTCTAATACTTCTGGATCTAAAGTAGGACATCAAAAGACTCCTCCCTCACCAGGGTAAAAGCTAGGGTTTTCCCAAAAAGGAAACACACAAGCGTTAAAAAGACATAAATCTTACTTAGGGCCTGAAGCAGGGTGCCAAAAGACTCCTCCCTCTTGACGACAAGAGAATGGCCCAAAATCAAATAGAAAAGAAAAAATAAATGAGCAGAAAGAATACCTATGCTCAGGACCTGAAGCAGAGTGAGAAAACTTGTTCTCTCCCCAGGACAAGAGATTGAACGTTTGGTTGGTCTGGATCATTGTTTGCACGTTGTTAGCCTCCTCAGCAACAGTGCCAAAATGTTGGTGTCCAGGTATGAATGATTGATTCACCCTATTCTGACATTAAATTATCATTCCGGGTGTGTATCCTTTCAAGGCAATGTGCAAGGTATATGCAAGGGCAAACACATTATCCGTTCCAAAAAAGGGTAAATGGTTTAAGATTCAAAACATGGCTGTAAGATTAAAATAACTACAGAACTTTAGAAATAATCATAAAAAAGAAAGAATTGTAACAAAAAGCATAAACTAATAAACGACACACACACAAAGACATAACACCTGATCAGAAGAGTGGGCCCAACTCTCTGATCATGGCTGTGTTAGTCACGAAAAAGATTGGAGAAGCAAAATAAATGACATTTTATTAATCTGTAACAGGTGATTACAATAGTGATGGGAGAACCCCCATTCACAGGAACAATATGCATCTTATACACAGCGAGGGAGATTAACAAATCTCTTTGAAACATGGTCACTGCATTTTTAGAATGTACATTAGTTGGAACGACACCATCACCAGAAGTCCGAGATAGAAAAAAGTTCCAAGAATAGTTCCATGGGAACCGTGACTCTAGTTGTGTAGCCTCTTGACGACTGGTTGTTACCAGATCTGTTGTGAGGTGCTGAAGCAAGGGTTCTTGTTCTCCAAGCTGCGGTCAAACATATGTTTTAGTACTGCAAATAGATAAGACTCTGTGAAATTACTTCATTAATTAAAATATTCCAATTCTACAAGTCACGGGTGTTTACCTTCTAGGTTTAACGTAATAGAATAGGTACATGAGTACAAAAAGGTCAAAAAGAATAATAAAAATGGACGGAAAGATGCTCTGATTTGGTACCCAACACACACCATCACATATATCAAGTTGTCAACTTCTAATGGATATGAAACCTTGGACATGTAGTGTTACACTGAATTTTGTCACCTTGACTATCTGCAGTTATATGGCCCCATCAATAGCCATATTGTCCTCTTTGTCAAGCCCCATACCTCTGCTCTTCATGTCAAAACTTCAAAGGAGAGAAAGTCACTTAAAAACATGCTTATCTTTGGGTACGCAGATTCTCTCTACCTTGCCTGCGTGTACGCACCCCAAATACACTGTACCTGCGTACTTATACGCTCTGTATGCTAAAGCTTGGGTGCGTACCCCTGTAAAGGTCAAAAGGCGCGAGATTCATCTTTAAAAAGTTACTTGTGGTCACTTCTAGAGCTTTCTAGAAGAGTGTTTGACGTGTATTGAGCGCCTCCAGATGGTTCATGCATCCCTATGATAGAGGAACTTATCCCATCAAGAGAGGAGCTACCCCATCCAAAGAGGGAGTATCCCATTGATGTTGGAACTGTGAATAACTTCCTCTAGAATACTATAAATACAGGCATTGGGCCAGAGGAGGGGAGGTTGAAAGCTAAACATTCTAAAGGGTAAATGCTACTGGAATTAGGACTTCCATAGTTGACTTGTGAGGATAGATCACTATCCTTCCTTGTTGCCATATTGGGAGTGGGTGAGCTTGTCAAAGTAGAGGAAATCTCTTGTTGGACCCTGGGAGGAGCTTGCACAACACCAAGGCTCAGGTTGTAATGGTTCCCTTTTTGTTTCCTTAATACAAATAAGTCCATTCTTCTCAATGATTTGTTGTTAATGAATTATTTCATGTACTCCTTGGTCTATGTGATGAATATGCTTTGTTTTATGAAATATTCAGGTGTTATGTAATAGTTTGCCTTGTTAGTGTATGCAGGTCTTAAAGTGAAGGAGGAGCTCATCTGGATCAGCAAGGCTGGACTGCTACAACAAGCGTTGGACCTAATGTAAGATCGGAAAACACTTGATCTCTCATAGAATAACGTGTGTTTAGAGAAGGATTGCTCTTGTTTGGTTTGTTTGTCACTAGAGAGTCTTAGACTTCTAGGGAGGTTAGGTTTGTCCACAAAAATAACTCTTTCCGCATGACAGTCTCCATTCTTAAAAGTTCATTGCTTAATATGTCAGTCATGCTAGGCCTTTTCCTGGGCATTCTGTACTTGTTGGTGAAATCCTGCAAGAAAGTGATCTTCTTCTAGCACGAGAAGTTGTTCCAATCTTTCTTCCATAATATCATTGTATACCATATTCATGAATGTTTCAATTCTAAGACCTGGTACTATATATTCCATCATCATTACAACTTCCTGAAATGGAGTCTTCCCAGTCAAATTCTTGCAAGTAGTCCTGTATGCCCATAACATTGTGGGTATGTGCACAACACAATCATTCATGTCGATGTTTCATACCTTCGTCAGAGCATTCTCCAAAATTTTATTAAAAGCCTCAAACGTGCCATTCGCCTGAGGGTGATAAGGTGTGCTCTTCTGATGATGTACCTAAAACTCTTTTGTTAATACTTCAATAGTGTTGTTGAGGAAGTGTGTTCCTATGTCACTCACCGGATATTTGGGTACCCAAACCTTGTCAATATAGACTCAAAGATGAAGTGCACAACAGTGTATGCACTACAATCCTTTACTGGTTCTGACTCAACCCATCTGTTTAAATAATTCGTCACAATAAAATATATCACGCACTGATCTTCTTTCTTGCTAGATTGATCAACCCCACAAAATCAATCACCCACTTATCAAAATCCTGCAAAGTAACTTGTGGATTCAGCAGTAATTCATCTCTCTGCGATGGTCTTCTATTCCTCTAGAAAACATCACAAGCACTACAATAGTCTTTAGAATCCTTGTGCACCATGGGCCACCATAGTCCTGCCCTCAAAATTTTCTGTGTAGTTTCTTTTCCTGTGTAGTGCCCTCCCACAACATCACCATGCGCATTTACCAAAATGATGTTTCTTTCATGCTTAGGGACATATCTATGCAATATTTCATCAGGGACCATTTTATACAATTGCCCAGCAATCAGAGAAAAATATGTTGCTTTGACTACTAGTTCTCTCTTCTATTGAATTGTATACTCCACAGGGGCTACTCCAATAGTCAAAAAGTAAATAATATCTGCAAAATGTTCATCAACAACCCTTACTGTAAAGAGCTACACATCAGGAAATCGTTCTTCAATGTTGGTCGTTTCTTTGTTGATCTCAATTCTAGATAGGTGATCCGGCCCAACGTTCATTCATCCTAGCTTGACTATTACTTCAAAATCATATTCTTGGAATAACAAGAGTCATTTGCAAATATTCCCCCCCCCCCCGCAACACAGGCTTGTTCACCAAGTATTTCAGCGTAGAATTGTCTATGAAAATCTTGAAGTGTGCACCCAACAAGTAATGCCTGAAATTCTATAGTGCGTACACCATAGCCAAGCCCTCACATTCTCTCATGGAATCATTCCTCTCTTCCTTAGACAATTTGCAACTCACAAATGTAATGGTGTGATCAAGATACCCCTCTCCTGGTTATGCTAAGACAACTCCCAAAGCTATACACAATGCATCTACATGAACATGGAACTCCTTCTTCCAATCTGGAAACACCAGGTTCGACGCAATGACCATTTTCTCCTTTAAGATGTCAAGGTTCTTCTAACACTCGTCGTTCCAATAGAAGGTGACATCCTCCTTTAGTAATCTCTCCATTGGTGCAGTGATTTGTGCGTATGCCTTAATGAATTTTTGATAATATCTAGTGTCCAAGAGTTGTGCATAGTTTCTTCACATTATTCGACAAATCCAAATTAATAATAACAAAGATTTTTGCAGGGTCCACCATTAGCCCTTGCTTACAGACAATGTGTCCCAGTAAAATTCCATAAGGTACACAAAAAATACACTTCTTCAGGTTTAATGAGATTTTATACTTCTTGTATATATCCAACATCAAGAAAAAGCTTGAAACATGCTTCTTTAATAGTCAAAAGGCTATCCAGTCATCAAAGTAAACCTCCAGAAACTTGAGAATGAATTCTTTAAACGTTGTGATGACAACTTTGGAAAATATCATCAATGAATCCTCCAACGCAAACAACATGATTGTATATTGAAAGGATCCCCATTCAGTAGTGAAGGTGGTACTACTGCTATCTTATGACTCTATCTTAATCTAATGGTACTCAGAAAACCCATCTATAAAGGAGTAGGCCTCCTGTCCTCCTAAATTTTCCAAAACTTCATCCGTGAATGGTTTTGGGAACAGGTCATGTACACATATGTCATTCAACTTCCTCAAATCAACATAGATCCTTATTTCTCCCTTGGTCTTTTTCTCTTGTACTACCATTGGACTCACCTAGTTAGATTCTTCCATAGCTTCCATTATGCCAGCTGCAACCATCTTCTCAATTTCCTCCTTCACCTTCTCCTTGTATCTTTTATTGAGCCTATACGATCATTGTTTTATAGGTTTCGCATCTGGCTTCAAAGTGATTTTCATGACATCCAGGTCTCCCACGATGCCTTTTAACTCTGTGAACTTCATTGGGAACAACTCCTGGTACTCATGTAGTAACTCAGTGACCTTTCCTATTGTATCTTCATACGAGTAATCGCCTATGTGCATGAACTTGGGCTCAACCTATGAGCCCATGTTGACTTGCCTTGTCTTAACAGGTTGTGTTACATCGGGTCCTACCACTTCGTTGTCCTTCTGACTCAGGAATATTAATTCTACGTGGATCTTCCTCGCCCTCTTTAGCAGTAATATTATAACATTCCAGTGTGTGTTGCAACTGCACGTTCCATTGAGGTTGTACCCATGTCGTTGGCTCATTAGGTGTCTGGAAAAATGCTACTCTAATTTCTTGAAGGGCATCATCTATACACCGAAAACCATCTTCAAATCTAGAGGTCAATATAAAACTTCCCTTCATATCATTCAAATCGGTGGTACCATGGCGGAACTTTGTTTCATGATACCAATTCATGGGTATCACATCCAAAGTGTGAACAAATACATGTACCCATTTTGGTTGAGGTTCTTTGCCCTATGCTTTAGTCCAACGAGACAAGTGATCTCAGGGATCATCTTCTCCATTGTAATTTTCTGTGATCCTTGTGTTTTCATGACCAAACCTGAGCCTCATCAGTGTTCAATACTCCCTCCAATCTCCTATATTATCCTTATGTGTGCCCCACTAGCGCACAAACGTAGCCCTTAAGGATATATCCAAGGCTTGGAATCTTTGTTCTTCCGGTACATTCCTTTCAAATTCATCTAGAAATAAACTGACATCACCTATTCTATCATAATATGGAAAATTACGTATCTCATTTGATATACAACAAAGATATTTTGTCATTCTATTATATTGCAGAGTCGAAACTTTGTGCAACTGATTCTGCCAGTTCTCCAATTCTTCGTCCAAGTCTGAAGGACATGAGCTATCATTCTCCCGGCTTATCCTTTCATCTACAATGGGGTTGATCCAATCCTTATCTCACGTAATTAACTTATATATGTGGTCAATATCTTCATCACCGTATTATTCACGAACGGGCTCTGTATATCGCACTCTTTTAGAGGGATCTAAAGGAACAACGACCCTAGTACCATTCTTTTCAAATACCATACTTCTCCTTTTTAGATTTATTATGGCATCCATATCAAAAGCCCAATCGATCCTGAGTAAATCCAAATACATATTACTATCATCAACAATCTCAATAAATTCAAAATTCGCCATTATGCTTGCTCCTTCATTGTCTACAACAATGACCTATAATCGACCCATCAGGATAATCTTTTGTTGATTGGCCATGCGCCACTGAATTGGTGACCATTGTCACTTTGGTTTCCCCATCTGCTCCCAAGTCTACTTTGGTAAGACATTCGCATTTGATCCCAAGTCCATAATTATTTTATCCATTTCAAATTCACCAATCTACGCAACCAATAACATTTCCCGGCCAATTCTCTTCTTATTCTTGTTGACCTTTTTTATTGCACGTTGTTCAGGCTTTCGCTTTTCTTTACTGGCACAGTTGTTGATAAATTCTTGCAATCCTTCCACTGCTTTTTGTTCCCTTAGCAACTTCATAATGTCTTCAAAATGGACTTCAAAACAATCGAATCAAGGTTCTCTATCATAGTAACTACTTAAAGAACGTTCTTCCTTGGTACTAGTTGCATTTACATCTTTGATGTTGAAGCTCCCTGGTCCATGAAAATCTTCTTTGCCCCTATGAAATTTTCCTTGTCATTCTACAGATCAAACCCAATATTCTTCTCTCTTGCCTTCCTAATCCCTATATCTACCATAGGATTTTTACCTTTTGCTTTATCTTCTCCTATAGTCACACCACTTCGTGTCACAATATTAATGCTTGGGTTATCTTCGTGCGTCTCAGATCGCATCATTTGTATATTCTGCGTAGGTTGCTAGTTCTTCTTTTCCTACATCTTAGCCATGAAAACAACACAATCTTCTATCACATGGTCAAACTGTGTACAACACTGACATGAAGGGTAAGTGGGATTCTAACAATCTCACACATAATGTCCAGCTTTGCCACAATTATAGCATATAATCTGACTTCGTCCTTGTCTAGGGCCTCTTCCTCGACCTTGAAATCCACCACACACCGTAGGTGATCCATTATCTTCATGCGCGTGTCCTTCAACTTGCATCCTATATGTCAGGGTGCAATCTAACATTAAGTCATATATGCAACAATGGCTCTCATCATGTCCTATTGATTAACAAAACTTACAGAATAATTGATGTAGCAACTCCACATATTTTTGTAATAAATAATAGTGATCAGTCGGGTGTTGTCCTGCAACTCAACAAATACTACACCATACACTTGGTTCATTACTTAGTCCAGCACTAGGATCTGATTTCAAAGGATTAGGACCTTTGCCAGCCATATAATTAGGATAGACAGGACACTGGTCCTTATAGTGACCTTCCTTTTTACACTTTAGGCACCATACTTCTGAGCACATCTCAGACTGAACATTCTTTCCTTTCTTCAATTCTTCCAGCTCCATGTGTAAGCTTTCCAACTGGGATTGTATCTTTTGAAACCCTATGTGTGTATCTTGTACCGACAAATCTTTTAATTTCATTGTGATTTCTAATGCTTTGGCCTACATCCCAATCTTTTGTTGTGATAATGGTAATATGAGGTGTGGCAATAACACAACTATATACCACTCTTTGTGCAGTTCGTCAGAGATATGAAGTTGGTTTGTCCCATCAAACATTTTAACCTTTGATCTACATTCCAAGTAGTCTCAGTGACAATTTGCTTAATTTCTTTTATTTCTGTAATACACTGTGACTACGACTTGGGCTTCCTAAACTTTGTGTTCAGTGTGTTCCTTGTCATAGCTAATGAAGCAGCCAGAGTCATCGTACTGTACTTGATATACCATGACAACACTCTATCATGCAACTCTCTGACAAGCTGCACTTTCTTCATATCATCGTCATTGATCTATTGTGTTTTCCACATAGCTTCTATGATAAACCAAAATTGATCAGGATCCTCTGATCCCTAACCCTTAAAGATAGGCATCTTCACTTCGTTAACCATGTCGAATAGTGGTGGTGGAGGTGGAGGTGGAGGTGTAGGTGTACGAGGTGGAGGTGTAGGTGTATGAGGGGGAGGTGAAGGTAGAGGTGGGGTGGACAGGTAAGGAATCCCAAAAGTGAGTTGAGTTTCTGACTATTTCGCACCTCTAGGTGTACTAGGGTTTCTCCTTTCTTCTTTGCTTTCTTATTCACCTAATAATGGACTGTAATCACCCTCAATAAATTTTTCATGATCTCCTCTGAATCTTTTTCCACTTCACGTAGATCCAATCTAGCTTCTTTTAAATATCAATCTATAGGCATAACACCCTTTTCACATAACAACATCTTAGTCTAGAGCTTTAAGGAATTCAAATACTTACTTCATGGACCTTTGAAAAATCTACACTCAGCTTCACTGTAGGATATTGTTGTGTCAATTCTGAATTCAATAATGAAGCCTCCAAGGATACTATTGATCCAGTAATCAATATCTCTTGTGACCTTATTTTCAAACTCCTTAAGTCACTTAATCAACTCTTGGGTCCACATAATCAGATTGTCATGTTTCCAACAAGGTTTGTTTTCTACTAGGTTTGAAATCCACTCATGCAGCTCGTTAGCAAACAATGTGCAAAATATCTCGTTATGTTCGTATAGATATACCTTTGTAACCACCATTCTGCGAAGTGGCACAAATTTCTTCTTTCCTTTGCTGCAAATTCATGCAACTTATGATCTACGCAATTTTGGATCTCTTTTCTATTCCGTTGCCACATCACACATCCCTTAGATAGATCCCAGTCTCAGCAACATAACCATTTGTTGACTTTAGGGGCTTAGACCTAAGTTCAGAGTTAGCTGCACTAACCAACAAAACTCTATACCACCAGCCCTTTCGGCAATGACCTGCTTGCGCAGACCACAATCTCACCCGAGGAAATATTGGGGGATGCTAGAACCAAGTTTCTGCATCCAAAGGGACTATGCAATGTAGTTGTAAAGTTTCTACCAGTTTAGGACTTAATCTGACCTTCGTGAACCATTAACATTATTGTTACAATCGTAAAGCATTTTCCTACTTAACTGACTTGTGGGCCGCACTAACTAGTCTAACATGTCTTATACATCATATAGAATAATATTTGAACCTTTTTTTATGAAATTTTATAAGAAATGTGTAAAAACGAACCAGAAACAGGCTAAGCACAGAAACTATGCGAACATAAAAAAAATACAAAGATCTGTCTCAAATTCTTCTTTATTAGTTCAAGTCTTCACATATGCAATCTTTCTAACCCTGTGCACACAGTTGCAGGGGTCTATGCACATAGTTCCAGACTTACCAAGGTCTCCATGCACACAACTACAGGAGCCTTCCCTTTCACTCGAATATAGAAACATCTCCTAATTATAGACTCAAAAACATATCATCTTCTTAATTGATTTCCTTAAACTTTCTAAGACATCCTTTTATATATTCTCACACCCTTACAATACCATGGTCCGAAAACCATGGACAGAGCTCAAAATACTCTAGATAATATCATCTATTTATAAAACAAGGGGCTTTGACCCACCTTAAAGCCCCTTTGACTCTTATAACCCTGCGCTAATCATAATCGCTCCTCAAAATGTGGAGATTTTACATGACTTGGACAAAACATAGACCTGGAGGACCCCTACCCAACAATTTCCTTAGCCATAATAAACCAATGAACACCCATGCTAGGATGTCTTGCCCAGCATTCATCTTGGAATACATGTCCCATCAACCTTGGCCTCATATATTTTACATGGATTTTTAACCTGGGTTGTTACACAATGCCTCATAATAAAAATATAATTGGGACTAAATGGGTGTTTTAAAAAAAACTGAATGAAAATGGTGAAGTAATTAGAAACAAATCATGACTTTTTTCAAAGGTTATGCTCAAATATTTTGAAAAAACATTTGCACGTGTTGCTAGACTTGAAGCCATAAGAATGTTTCTAGCATTTTCCAGTATTCGTAATTTTAAAGTTTATCAAAATAATGTTAAATATGAATTTCTAAATGGTGATTTAGAAGAAGAAGTCTATATTGAACACCTTGAAGGATTCATACTTTGGAATGAAAAATATCTTGTTTGCAAATTTAAGAAGGCCTTATATGGATTAAAACAAGCCCCTCAAGCTTGGTAT
Organism: Pinus taeda; assembly: GCA_000404065.3. Lineage (NCBI taxonomy): Eukaryota > Viridiplantae > Streptophyta > Pinopsida > Pinales > Pinaceae > Pinus > Pinus taeda. The sequence goes on from APFE031219887.1 coordinate 329,511, forward strand.
TATCACCTTGACAAATATATTTAACAACAAGGGTTCAAGAAACTTTCAACACATAGTAATCTATATATTAAGTTAACAAAGAAAAATTATTGGTAGTAGTGGTTTATGTTGATGACATCTGATTTGGGATTAATGTTGAATCTATGAGCCAAGGATTTTCCTCAACCATGCAACAGGAATTTGAAATGTCCTTACTTGGTGATCTAACATTCTTTATTGGTATTTAGGTGCATCAAACTAAGGATGTATATTCCTTTCTCAAACTAAGTATCTCAAGCAGATCATGAAGAAATATGTATTAGAAGATTGTAAACATGTATGCACGCGTATGGTAACAACATGAAAACTCAGCCAAGATGATGACTCTCCTATAGTTAATCAATCTAAATACAGATCTATGATTAGAAGCTTGCATTATCTTACGGGTACTAGACTAGACATCATGCATGTAGTTGGCATAATTGGACAATTCCAAGAAAATCCTAAAGAGACACATCTTAAATCTATCAAAAGAATATTCAAATAATTGTTCGACACACAAGATCTTGGACTATGGTACCCTAAAAATGTTGTTTTTACACTTCATGCTTATACTAATGAAAATGGACGGGTAATGTTGATTATGATTTCAAAAGTACTAGTGGAGGAGAGTTTTAACCGAGCCCACATCTAGTTTCTTGGTTTAATAAGAAACAAAGTTCTATAGCCTTATCAACTATTGAGGAAGAATATGTTGCAACTGCAGAATGTTTCACTCAATTACTCTGCATGATTCAAACATTGCAAGATATTCAAATTCATTGTCCACAACCCATGCCAATTCTTTGTGATAATACAAGTGCCACTAGTATCTCCAAAAACCCAATTATGCATTCAAAGACTAAACACATCCCAATAAAGTATCACTTTCTTCAAGAGCAAGTCGTGGAACAAAAAATAAGGTTAGAATATTTTATTTCAAAAGGAAAAATTATATATCTATTCACCAAACCTCTTCCATGCAATTCGTTTGAATATCTTCGACAACGGTTGGAAATTATTTCTGCTTCTTCCCTTTAATAACTACTTTAACATAATAGGGAATTATGTACTCAGGGGATTTGTGGATGAGAAAAAGGTATCACTGTATTTTGTATATGCATTTTATGAATGACAGTTGCATAGGTATGTGATACTTAACTTAGCTAGTCATGTATGGTTCTTTGTGGTAAAGAAAAAGTGGCATAATCTTAGGAGGAGCTTCTCATGCTTCCATCAATACTTTCTTGACATTCTGTTTCTAAAATTAGCTTACTGTAGACTATTGTTAATGAATATCAAATTTTTGGATGTGTTAATTCATGTTCTTATATTGTTGTTGCTATTGATCTAGTTCTTTTATGCATTTCATGTTGTCTATTCAGCTCTCAGTACAATCCCTCGTTGCTGCTCATATATAGAATAGGCAACACATGTGCCTTCTCCTATGTCCTCCAAGCCTCCTATTTCTTTGCGCAGTTTCACTTGGGTCCTCCAGCTACAACCTGTGTGATAATCACCTCACACACTGCTCTAACCTCTATAGTAACTACGCAATCCTCAAGGAATGAATTCCTTCTGCATGCAAGAGATATTCACATGGGAATATTCTAGCAAGTGATAGTACATTGTCCTTGCCTTTAATCTCAACTGGGTCTTTGTCTGAACTGACATGAATGAGTTATTTATGAGAGAATATTCAGTTATCTGGAAAACACTAGTTTCATGCATGCATGCATTAACTGACTGAACTCACAATTAGTTCCACAAATTGTTTGGAAATAATTTAACTGGACTTAACTCAGTTAACTGAGCTAACTAATTACAACTCAAATACAACTCACCCTTATCTCCTTAATTAAGGGATAACTTCTTCAATCAAAGGGATAATTGTTGCATGTCTTCACAAAGACTTCATGTTTGATTTTCACCAACTAATTAACTCAAGATGAATTAGTTAATTATTTTTCAAATAGCTAGTGAGACTAAATTCAAATTTTAATTCTCAATTTGATTCAAGGATAAATCAAAATTAGAATATATTCCGAAATGCTATTTAGAGCAATGTTATTTTTAGCATTTCTATTTTTTGTTATTTCCAACAGAGTTGGAGTATATCTTGAAATGCTATTTTTAGCATTTCTTGTTGTTATTTTCAACACTCCCTCTCAACAAGAAAGGCATTCAACTCGAACTCGATCCTGAACCTTTGGAATGTTCTACATGCAACACTTCTCTCAAGTGTTGGTTCTCCAGCAACTCCAGAAACAAAAAATATCCAACCTGAATCAGAATGATGCCTCTGTCATCAAAGTCTCTGACTGCTATTGCCTCTGTCGACTGAAAACTCTGCACCTCTGTGCTCTTCAGTATTTGACTGCTCTAGCCTCTATCACTTTGATCTTTGACTGCATCAATCACACTGATTCCTCCTGCTGCATCCGTGCTGCTGCTGGTCCTGTCTCCCAGCACTGCATCCGCACTGCATCTCCTCTCATCATGTTGCATCGTGCTGCCCACTACTGCATTGCAACTTAGTTATTGAGAAGTAAGTAAATGATCTCCCAACTGACCTCCCTGTTAGGCTAGAAACACCCTCTGATGCTGAAGCTCCCTCTGCCACTCCATCCGCATCTGTCTCTACCCACTAAGCCAGTCCTGCTATTCCTCGTCGGGGCTCTCGTAGCAAGGTATAATCAAAGAGGTTGGGTACCTCAAAGATCCTACCCCTATTTCAGCCTTCTTGGGATTGTCACTCCACATCGCCCCACCTCCTACCTGGAGGTATGTATGCGTGTGATCCCTCTGCCCACTTGGCTCAAAATTCCCCCCTACTGGAGGTATCTGCATGAGTGGATGCCTCCACTCGATCTCCTCTCGACTTCTCTAGTTGTGGCTGCTCCACAACCTCCTGAAGCTGCTTCACCAATTGTGGCTCCTCCACAATTGTCTGAGACTTCTTCTGGCACTGCATGTTGAGAGGTAATGTATTCTCCCTCTCAACCACCAAGTCTCCAACAGTTGCCTTGCTCCTCAAGGATTTGCATGCATCTTGAACCTCAAGAGCATATAGGTTCTTGACTCATGAACCGATCTGCTTCACCTGTCTCGTGGTGATGTGTCTAAGGAAAACCTTTCCCTTACTGAAGACTACATCATAGCCTTTGTCCTCCAGCATCGCAATTGATACCAAGTTCTTCTTCAGTCCTGGCACATACTTCACATCTGTCAAGGTAATGCGAGCTCCATGCTCCCTCTGAAAAGCAACCGTGCCCACTCTTGAAGCACTATATGTTTCGTCATTACCCATCGCTATGAGTATCTTGAGGTCTTTCTTCTCAAGGTACTGAACAGACTCTTATTGCCGGTCATGTGGAATGAGGCTCCACCATCAAGAAACCAACCACAACCCATCATCGATGAAACGATGCATGCGATGAGGGTAAAATCCAATTCGAACTGAGAGGCCAATGCCTCACCTTCAGATCCTTCCTTGCATCCCATCTTGGATTTCTTCAATGGACAATTTGTTGGATAATGGCCCACCTCATGACGATGAAAGCATCGCACTTTCGATTTTTCAATCTTCTTCCCACCATGGGAAGAACTCGATTTGGGATGAGAATCCTTCTCCTTCCCTTTCTTTTCCTTACTCACTAAGGTGCAATTTTATTCATCCTCCTTGGATGAAGAACCATCTCTGGTGCTTCTCCTGATCTCCTCCTGCATCAGATCCGACCATAGTCGTTCCCAATCTGTCAGTTTCTCTCTTCCATTTACCGAGTCTTGGTAGCTATGCCATCTCTTAGGAAGACCGAGGAGAGAAAGACTCACCATGTCATCATCGGCTGTCGTGATTCCTACACTTCCAAGCTCATCCCTGCAGGTGGTGAGCTTGTTCGGATATGTAGAGATCGCGTCGCCCTTTCACACTTGATTTTCTGAAGCTTGTCTTTTAGCGCCATCTTCCTTTGATCGCTACTGTTTTGATATAGATCCTTCAATGTTTTCCACATTGAAAATGGTGTCTCCTTCCCATGGAGACTCGAGACAATGTGGTCTCGAACTCCCCCCAGAAGAATCCTCCTTGCTCTAGCCACACATTTCTTCCATTCCGCCAATTCTTGGGCATTAGCAGCTGCTGGCTTGGGGACTTCTTGATCAACGAAGTCCTTCAAACTGTTGTCCTCTAATACTGCTTCCATGCGATCCTTCTAGGCTATATAATTCAAGCTGCCATCCAGGGCATACTCGAGTCTCAAATCATTGAACGCCATTGGTGAAATTTGAGATGTGATAAGAATTCGATTTCTATAATCAAGAACTTCAAATTTGAACTTCTCCCTTCTTTATATACTGTTCTCTGCTTTGATCACCTTTGCTCCGATAAACTAGGCTCTGATACCATGTAGAATTTTTTTTACAAAACCTGGCTCTGATACTATGTAGAAATTTCACCGTAGATCACCTGATAATGCAATATACTAAAGCAAAATACTTGATCTACTTCTACAAACAAACTTGCAGAAGCTTAATCAATTTTGAGAAAGATAAAATAGAACACATATAACAGAGAATGAGAAATCAATCACACATGAACACAGAAGAATACTCTGGGGAAAGCCTTAGCTAAAATCCCCGCTATCTGTATTATCATACAAGTGGAAATATCTCAGGATTACACAAAGATTTAGCTCACAAGCTATCCAGCTCTCAGTACAATAACTCACTGCTGCTCATAGATAGAATTGAGAACACATATCCCTTCCTTCAGTCCTCCAAGCCTCCTTATTTCCTTGTAAAGTTTCTCCTGGGTCCTTTGGCTGCCACCTATGTGAATTCACCTCTCACGCAACTCACACAACTCACCAAACTCAGAAATAACTGCGCAATCCTGAAGGAGATAATTCCTTCTGCATGGATGAGTTTCCTATATAGGAAAATTCCTCCAACTGATAGTACACTGTCCCTTCCTCTGATCTCAACCGGGTCTCTAACTGAACTGGCATGCATGAGTTATTTATGAGAGAATATTCAGTTATCTGAAGTACACTAGTTACATGCATGCATGCATTAACTAACTGAACTCACAATCAGTTCCACA
>APFE031219887.1:337881-359554 GCA_000404065.3 Pinus taeda
TGGGTGAATAATCAAACTATTGAATTATAAAAAATAATTAATTATGCATGACATGCCAAGTGTCACCTATGAGGACTCCTATAAAAGAAGGGGCAAGCCATGGGAGAAGGGACTTTTTGGGGAACCCTATTGTTGGATGGATGAGACTATGTCAGAGAAGTGATTACAAAACTATAGTGAGTTTGGTGAGGTAGAGGATTTTAGAGAGGGGACTCTTGAGCCAAGGAGTGGTCTCCTCTACCAGCTATTGCATTCCTCCATTGTACAACCTCATTGCAGCTCGGGGGTCCGCGGGGAAGAAGAGTACCCAAGGAGTAGGCTGGGAGGTTAACCGGTGGGTCATTGCATTCGGGTCAAGTACGTCATCATTCACTCTCGGAGGTGACCGACAACAAGGGAAGACATGTAACGATAAATCAATTGGAGTCTCATCTTCTGGTGAACAATACATATGTGTTGCAATATTATTTTGTATGATTTCTTTATGGCCTTAGTTAAATATATGTAAATTTTATAATTTCATCTTATTTTGAATTTGTTATTTCTGGACTGAAATGTTGTTTAATATTTGGGGAAAAATAAATTGGTTAATTCAATTTGTGGCTTTCCAGGCATGGATATAGAATCTGTGGGTTGTTTTGGATGTTGCTTTCTACTGATGTGAAGAGAGCCTTTGGAGGAGACTGATTTAAATTATTAGCATATGATAAAATAATCAAATATATCATTAAAATTTTGTGAATGTGACTTTTCAGGATTGGATATAATTTTTTTTTTGGGTTGTTTGGAATTTGGATGCTGTATACTAGCATAAATAGAGAGTTATTGGAGGAGGTTGATTTAAGATTAGAAAAGCTATGATGTTTTGATTCTGGTGCTGATGGATAACCAGAGCTACTAATTTTACCAATTGTTGGAGAGGTCCATCTCATCTTATTTGCCCAACAAACATTGGAGTTAGGTGTGCAGCAAGCCTTACTGCGATAGTACCACCGAATGAGGATATACGCCAGTTAATCTTGAATGAAGCACATTGCGCAGTATACATGGCACATCTTGGTGTTAAGAATATGAGTGTAGACTTGAAACCACTCTTCTTTTGGAAAGGGATGAAGAAGGACATCGTAGACTTGGTAGCAAGATGCTTAGAGTGTCCACGAGTAAAAGCTGAACATAGACATCCAACAGGGTTATTGAAACCCCATGAGATACCAAAATCTAAATGTGAAGTTACAACAATGGACTTCATTGTGGGACCTTTTGAAATCTTAGAAAGGAAAGAGCTGGTGGCATATAGGCTTGCCATACCTCCATCTTTAGCTCTGATGTGTTTCATGTTTCTATTTTGCGTCATTATATTTCAAGATCCTTCGCATGTTATTGACTTTGGTCATTTCAGGTTTCGGATGAGGGAATAGTGATGGCTGAACCAGTTCACATACTGAATCAATGAACTTTGCATATTAGACGACTGTTAGTGGACTAGGTTAAGGTCTAGTGGGACAACTATAGTCCCAATTGAGCTACTTTGGAGGACACAAAAGAGATGCATCACCATTTTCCTTACCTATTCCAAGGACTTCGAGACGAAGTCCATTATTAAGAGGGGGTGTATGTAGTGCCCCACTCTAGTTGACTGGCAATGATATGTCATTAACATTTATTTAGCCCTAAGGCTCACACTTCATTCTTTGAGGACCTTAGGTTGAGGATCCGGACACATGACTCTATTATTATTGGTTGTGATATTAGTGGTTGTGATGGTTATGCATGTTCTCTATTGATATTATGATGATTGTGGCATAAATGGTTATGTTTGTTATCTATTTGATGTTATGATGTTGATAGCTTTGATGGATATGTATGCTTCCATTGATGTTATGATGATGATAGCTATGATGGATGTGTCCCCTATGTTACCTACTTGCATTAGTTCTGGTTCACAATGAACAATGATGTGAATGACCGGGTGATGGTAATGATGCTATTATGACAATGACTAACAATGAGAAACCGTGTTACTGATTATTATTGAGTATGGCAGGAAACCACCAGAGGCACTTGTACATAATGAGTTGACGACACCTGGTTTGATGAAAATTTATATTACTTTATCTTTGAAATTCTAAGTTGATTTTGAAACCTGCTATATATGTTTATCTATATTCTGATGATATGTTAATGGTTGTAGACACAGATTAGTTTCTTGACCAAATGACTCACATATGGGTGATGGGGTTGTGCAAGTGGATGGAACTACATGGGAGGGGTGGGAAAGTGTCCCGATCTCACGCACTAGCACTCCCGCCGTGACTTGGGCTGGAAAGCTTGAGACACCTTCGCCTTGAAGATCATGATGTCATGAGGGCAGGTCCCAAAGTTGGGTTGTTCATGAGGATTTTACCGGGGGGCACACATCAAGGCAGATTCCTTGATCCTCGACACCATTAGTCTCACTATAGTAGGCAACATAAGAGATGATAGTGGTCTATGATGTTGCACCTATACTTTCCCCTCGTAGTCACTGGATGCTTGAAGGGAAAGTGGTGTGGCACCCTTGGAACTTCAAGGGAATTTTTTGAAGGGCACGACCAACTTGGCACCCTTGGCATCACAAATAAGTTGTTAGGCGTGGCACCCTTGGAACTTCAAGGGAAGTTCTTGAAGGGCACGACCAAACTTGGCACCCTTGGAATCATTAAAAATAAATAAATTAATAAATATAATCAAGAAATGAAAACTAGGTAAAATTACATCAAGGGTAAATGATGTTAGAAACCGAGGTAATTAAATCAAGAATAAAACTTGGGTTAAGAGGATCATGGGAAGAAATAAGATATTTTGTCTTGAAAACTCTACCCTCCCCAGGTTGGAAAATAGTAGGTAGATTATGTAGTTTAACTAGGTAAAAAGGGGAGAGAGGGACATAAATGTAAGGATAAAGATTAATCCTAAACTAGTTAAACCTAATTAAGAGAAGAGGAAGGTGAATTAAATAAGATAATAAATTAAATTTTGAGAAATGTAAGAGAACTCCATGTGGCAACAACCAACATAAGAATATCCATCTAAGAGATAACTTGAGTTAAATTAGGGAATAGATAGGGGATCAAACCTTGACTCATCAATTGACTTTAGTAATGAACAAAAATTAAGGAGTAAAAAGGGGGATCAAGAGGCAACTAGGAGAAGAAATAGGAATCTTGTTGAGGTGAGGAAAATATTAGTTTTAAATTAAAATTTAATTAAATAATTTTGGAGACCCTTGATGAGAGAGTGACACATGGGTGGGTGAATAATCAAACTATTGAATTATAAAAAATAATTAACTATCCATGACATGCCAAGTGTCACCTATGAGGACTCCTATAAAAGAAGGGGCAAGCCATGGGAGAAGGGACTTTTTAGGGAACCCTATTGTTGGATGGATGAGACTATGTCAGAGCAATGATTGTGAAACTATAGTGAGTTTGGTGAGGTAGAGGATTTTAGAGAGGGTACTCTTGAGCCAAGGAGTGCTCTCCTCTACTAGCTATGGAATTCCTCCATTGTACAACCCCATTGCAGCTTGGGGGTCCGCAACAAAGAAGAGTATCCAAGGAGTAGGCTGGGAGGTTAATTGGTGGGTCATCGCATTTGGATCAAGTATGTCATCATTTACTCTCGGAGGTGAACGACAATAAGGGAAGACAAGTAACGTCAATTCAAGTAGAGTCTCGTTTTCTGGTGAATGGTACACATGTGCTGCAATATTATTTTGTATGATTTCTTTATGGCCTTAGTTAAATATATGTAAATTCTATGATATGTTTAGTGAAATGAAATTCAGGAATGTGTTAGACAGTGTTGAATAAGTTTGAATTTCCAATGTTTTTTCTCTTTTGGTTGTATTTTATTGTGATTTATTTTAAAAAAATAAGGAAAATATATAGTATAGAACTGGTCCTTACACCCTCAGGCTGCAGAAACTTGGTTCTGCAACCTCCCATAATCACTTCGAGTGAGACTACAATATGATTACAGATCATTGCCGAGAGGGCTAGTGGTTGAGGGTTTTGTTGGTGCGCAATAAACTTTGAACCTAGATCAAGCCCACCTAAGCCAAAAAATGGTTCCATTTCCAGGAATGAGATCTATTTGAGGGATCTATTTACGTGGCATTCGTCAAAGAAAGGAATTCAGGACTGGGTTGAATAGAAGGAACAAGAATTTGTAGAGAAAGAGAATAGAAACCCTCGTCTGTCATTTGAAATGTGGTTGGAGAAGTATATTTTCGAAGATCAATACAAAATATTATTCGTTTTGTTTCATGTCAAGCTATACGATTGGGTATCAAGATTGACAGAAAGAAAGGACTGTTTCAAAGAAGATGAACCTAAGGAGTGGAATTCTGAATTATTACAGCGACTCAAGAACACCGACAATAGGATCTCAAGATCCGCTGACTTCTAGATTGATAGAATTTTGGGAGGATTCATTATTGAGTTCATGGTAGACTCGATTATGTCCTACAATGAAGCAGAATGAAGATTTTTCAAAGGATCGCAAGGTGAGCACTTAAGGTCTCTAAATCTCTAGATTAAGATGCTTTTGTGTGAAAATGGGATTTTACGAATGTAGTCATACTATCAATTACTTATGTTTAGAAGATCCGAAGAAGAGACTAGAACAACACGAAGTGGAAAAAGACATATAATAGACACTAGAAAGATATCTCTTGACCAAGATCTAAAGACTATTATAGAAACTGACTATAGCCCTTTGTTAAGTGAGTCTGAAAGTGAAGAAAACCACTATGAGAACCCTGAAGTAACCCCGCAATATTCACTCTTCCAACCTGAAAGTTCGTCGAAGCTAGGTGTTTTTGGTTTTCCTCGTCCCCCTTCTACCCCTACCCCTCCTACTTCCCCCCCCGGTCCCCTTATGAATCCCCCTTCCCCACCCCTACCCCCTCCCCTCGAGAAGAACCATTACCTATGATATTAAGTTGTCCATCTTTAAAGGAACTGGATCAGAGGATACAAAACAATTATGGTTCTTATGCGAAGTAGTATGGACAACGAAGTAGGTCCATGATGAAAATATAAAGGAATTACAACTTGTCACGACATTCTGAGAGAGAGAATTGACATGGTACATGAAGTGTTCGAGAAACTAGAACACATCCTTTGCAGACATTAAAACAACGTTGGTGAAAAGATTCAAGAAGCCGAAGTTCGAGCCACAGTGTATCACAAAATTAAAAGAAATCAAACAAAGTGCTACTGAGCCTATCTGGGAATTTGATCAAAGATTCAAGATATTATTGGATCAGGTGAGTTTCGAAATATCTCTGCATCAACATAAGGAATGGTTTATAGCTGCTCTGCTTCCACATATAAGATTGCCTTTGTCACAACAAAAGATAGAAACTCAAGCCGAAGCTTTAGAACATGCGATGAAATTAGAAGCTTTTCCTATAGGGGATAGCAATGTAGGTATGCAGTAGATCCAAAGTCAACTGGAAAATTTGACTCTGCAAGTACAAGATATGAAGAAAAGTAAGGAATTCCAAGAAGAAGTGTGATGTACAAAGTGTAAAGAAGAAGGTTATTCTAAGGAACAATGCCCTCTTTTCAGAACCTACATGGCTAGTGGAGCACTGAATCCTTTAAACCTTTTGAATGATGGATCTAGGTTATGGTGTGAGATATGTAAAAGTAGAGGTGAACATCAACTAGAAGATTGCTATTTGTTACCAAATTATGTGCAAACTCCAAGAAACCTATATTGCAAGTTCTGCAAATCAGTGGGACATGATGAGAACAACTGTCGAGCTTATGAACTGATGATGGAGCGAAGTGCTGATTGTTGGCTTAAGGGGGGTTAACCCAAGTTCCAAGTGTACTGCACAATAACAAAACCCTCAACCACTGGCCTTCTCGGCAATGACCTGCAAGCAGATCACAGTCTCACCTGAAGCGGTTATGGGAGGTTGCAGAACCAGTTTTTTGCAGCCAAAGGGATACTGCGCTATGGCATCCATGCTTTTTATTTATGTTTTATACCTATCTATTACTTCGCATTTGTAAAAGAATTCATGCTTTTATCTTACTTCGGAGAGTCACATTCATTACATAAACATATCAGATAATGATATGATATTCACTTGCAATCAGTACTTCGCATAAACAGATAGAAGGAAAATATAACAACACATAAGAACAAAAAATATGGCCCAACACTTCTTCTTCTTTATTAAGATAAATCTTTCCAGTATATTCAACATCTCAACCTGTGCACCTAGCTGCAGGTGGTCTGCACACTAAGCTATAGACTCTTCCAAGGTCTCCACGCACTCAACTACGGAGCCTTCTCTAAAGGCCCAAATTACAGATTAAAGACAAAAAGTATGACCAATTCATCCACATCTATCCCTCCTTGAAAAAACATTACATGTCCTTAAATACATTATATTGCTACAAAAACCATGGTCCACATACCATGGACTCAACAAAACAATGAAATAAAACCCCGATACTCGTTACAAAATGAGGGGCTTCGACCCACCCGGATGCGCCTAGACACTGCTCGGTGAATAGAACTTCGTGCACTCCGCTCCTCAAAATGTGAAGTCTTTGACCAACTGGACCAAGTGGGCCACGCCAAACAGCCCCCCAACACTTAGATGTGATTCATCCTGAGTCACTCAGCTGCGGTGCCCTTGATCTTTGCTGCGATGCCATTGTAGATGACATTGTACTGCTGGACTATTTCTGCTACCTTCTTTTCCTCTTGGCACACTTCTTACAGCAATGCCTCTATGGATGCTCTGACAGTCTTCTGTAGCACTTCTTTCTCCCTCTCTCGTAGCTCCTTCAATCTTTCATCCACTGCTTGCGAAAGCTGGAGGGCATCATCCTACCATGGCTGAGTCCTCTCTATCAAAATCTTCTCTTTCCTCTGAAGATATTCAATTTGTTTATGGAGATTCTTCCCTTCAGTGATGATGGTGAGCCTCTGTGAGACTGGTAGGGTCTTCACAATTGCCAAAATCTCTTCCCACTGCTTCTACTTCGCCTGTATCTCCTCTTCAATCCTCCAAATTTTTGGATCCTCTTGTAGTGAGGTCCAAATCTGCATAGTGTCATCTAGTAACTTTCCACAATTTGCCACTATGTCGGAGATGCCTTTTAGTGAAGATTTTAAATCCTTCTCCCTCTACTCCTGTACATCTGGTGGCATGAATGACTACAGGCTCATTTTAAACTCAGTAATCTTAACTTAATACTTGAACTTCATCTTCGTGAGCTTATTCTTCGAGTTCCTTATCGTGAGGGCAAGCTTGGTGACCTTCTCTGCTGGTGACTCTTCTTCGCCAACTCTCACCTTTGGAACTGTGCTACAAGTATCTGTAATGAATTTTTCTAGTTGCTGCTATTGCTGGCATGCTCCATCCCTTTCCTTGATCAATTGATCGAGTTCCTTTTTGATCTAAGCTCTGTCCTTTTCCACCTGAATGCTTAATAGCGAAGTGTGCTGTTCTCGCTCCTTTAGTTAATCTGTAATACTTTTATGGAACTCGTGAAATACCTGAGTTGGGAGTGTGACGATGTTCATATTAACACGGTCCCCCCTCTTGCTCGTTCTTTGTCCTCGATGGATTCAAACTATAATGCTCCACCTGGTATTTGCAAAATCCTCAATCCAATTGTTAACTCTATTTGTCACTCTGGATGTAGTAGCTAACCTATCTATGCCAACTGTCTGGCTGTCTGTGCCAGTTCCTTTAAATCTGTGATGCCTTGTTGCACACCTATCAAGATTGATTTGTAGCGATCATCAACCTTGTTCCAAGTCTCGATTGTTACTTCCTGGACTTTTTCTCTGATCTCGTTGATGTTGCCATCAATGAGGACAAGCGGTATCGCACCCTTAGATTTGCTCGCCTTCTGTTTCTTCGGTATGCCTGATGCTTAACATAGTTACTGTAGGTAAACTCTTTTTGATGATGAATGGTGATTTCTCTGTTAGATCTACATCACTAAGAGGGTCCTGAATATCCTATTCTGTCTCAAGCTCTATCTCTAGCTATGTCTCTGGCTCTGGTTCCTCTACTTCTTTCCCTTTGTCTTTCCCACTTGGACCCGCATGATGAATGGTGCCCCCTACTGCTTCATTGTCATCTATGGTTGGGGCCATCCATTCATCTTACCCGTGTTGTATTATTGCGAGCAGGTCGTCTTCAGTGACCAAATATGGCAGAGGGTGCCATGTCTCCATTGGATCCTTCCAAGACTTGATGTGTACTCTGTGAAAATTAGCCTTGAATGTTGCGATGTTGCGGTACTTCTCATACAAGATATGTGATAACCTGGGATACTAGTTCACCACCATATGCAAATCTATGCTCAATAGCACAATTAACATTTTGTTTTCCCGCGTGTGTAATGATTCCTTGGTATGCCATAGTGAGGCATACTGTAGGGCTTCGCAAACATCTGCTTCAACAGGAGGAAACTGTGAGTCCTCTGACTACTTCCATGTGATCTATGCGATGATCAAGATCAACCATGCGTAATGAAGTGTTTTTCCTTCCTCTTGTGCTTCTCGACAATCCTCTAAAAACTCCTTGCATAAATACGTGGCCCAGTTAAACTAGACCTCGACGCTGCACTACGCGGCTAAGGAGACCACGACCGCGGGAATTTCATTTGCTCTGCACTTCCTCATTATTTTCCTTGCTAGAATGTTTAAGGCAAACACACCCCTTGGTCGCTGATAGAGTTGATATCGTAACTGCGTGACTTCTTGATAATCCCGAACTTCTCCTTCATGGTCTGTGCCATTGCCTTGTCTTGGTTTTTACCAACAAAATCTTCAGTGGGGTCCTTTCCTTGGTGAGGTAGCCCAGTAATCCTTCTTATCAGAATTTCATTGATTAGGATCTTTGTCCCCATCCATAGGCATCCATCATGAACTAATACCAACAGTTGTCGAACACAAGCTGTGTTTAACGTGATTCTACTGAAGTGTGGCACGTTTAACATGTTTAACAACCCTGATCTCTGCAATCCTGCAACCCACCAGTGTGGCCCCAACCTCGTAACTTAGATCTCTAGATAATAGACCTAGTGTAGGTACTTTCTCAGCTCGAACTGCAAATATTTACTTTTTTTCATTAAATTCCCAATCCTCCATTTTCAGTTGCAGGATTTTCCCCAACACTTCGCCTTCAAATGACACTTTTTCTGGTAAAAGCGGTGTGAAAGTGCTGAACTTTGTGTCCTTCAGGTCCTTCATTGGCTTGCCACTTGATTTCCTTAGTGGAAAATATAGTGGCAAAACAGAGGGATTTTCTGTGCCCTCTGTTTCCATCTGAGGCATCTCGACTTCCTCCTCGCTGTCATGGATTTCCTCTAGTTCTTCCTGATGTACTGGCTTCTTCACCTTCTCCTTAGGTTTCTTATCTTTCTTAGGCTTCGTCTGCTACTCTTTTGATGTCTTCTTCCTTGGGGAAGTTCTTATCTATACTCCTTTAGCTGGCCTATTTTCAGGTATTTTCTTGGGCTGTTCTCCTGTAACTACATGTTTCCATGGCAACCTCGTGTGCCTTGGGTACAGGGGTACATTCAGTGCTCCGGATTGACCAGCCTGCACTTCCATGACTCCTTCTAGCCCTTTCTTTGTAAATTCTTGAGAAATTTCTTTAGACATCCTCTCAAACATACAAAAACTCACTTATCTCACACTTACTTGGAAATTCTCAAACTAAATTCTCCAGATAGCAAACTGTAAAATGTGGAGTGGGATATAGCTTTTATAACGATTTTGAATTTCAAACCTCATGATTAGCTTAGATATTGTTCTTTTAATGTAGGTATGGCTCTAGATCTGACAAACTGTGCTTCATAAATGCGTTTCTCCCGCACCTTTTAATGATAACTTCCTTTTAACGACAACTTTTTCCTTCCAATGGTCATATTTTTCCGGTTATGTTTGACAATGGCGTAATAATCTACCCTTCGTCGCGATTCTTTTAGACTTCACCATAATTTGGAATATCGTGCAATAATTTTCTTCAGCACAGTTCTTTATCACTTCGACATACCCCTGAATATCGCGCAGTAGCCTTCTTCGGTGAAGTCCCCTTCTGCAAAGTAGTTTATATTTCAGTGCCCACTTCCAACTACAGGTGGCACTAAGACTCTTATCCTTTCGTCTTTCAGTGCAAATATCCAGGGATAGAGTCATCCCTATATACCTTCAATCTGATACCAGTCACTCATCCTGGAATCAATTGTCTGTTCAACTTCATGAGCTGAACTGTGCCACCATTAGAGACATGTTTGATGATATACGGTCCTAACCAATGTGTCTTAAATTTTCCTGGGAACTTCATGAATTGCTATCATATAAGAGTACAAGATCTCCTTCTTGAAATATCTTTTTCTTGATGTGCCTGTCATGCCAGGCTTTCTCCCTTGCTTTTTGTACTTGCTGTTGAAAATTTTCTATAAACTCGTCTTCTTCTAGAGCCAGTAACTGTGACATTCTTTCTTCCATAATGTCAGAGTCTTCCATATCTGTGAAGGCTGCAATTCTTAAACTAGGCACAATTTACTCCATAGGCATGACTGCTTCTTATCCATATACCAACCTAAAAGGTGTCTGGCCTGTCAATTTCTTGCATGTTGTCTTATATGCCCACAACACTGCTGGAATCCTTAGATCCCAGTTATTTCTGTTCATATTACACACTTTTGTGAGTGAATTCTCCATAATTTTATTGAAAGCTTCAAATGTCCCATATGCTTGAGGGTGATATGGGGTATTTTTTTGATGGTGTACTTGAAATTCCGTTGTTAATGCTTCAGTGGTCTTATT
This sequence comes from Pinus taeda, assembly GCA_000404065.3. Classification (NCBI taxonomy): domain Eukaryota; kingdom Viridiplantae; phylum Streptophyta; class Pinopsida; order Pinales; family Pinaceae; genus Pinus; species Pinus taeda. The sequence goes on from APFE031219887.1 coordinate 348,748, forward strand.
CAAGAAATGTGACCCTTCGTCACTCATCAATATCCTCGGGCACCCAAATCTAGACATAATGTATTCAAAAATGAACTTCACGGTGGCATCTACGCTGCAATCCTTCACTGGCTCTGCCTCGATCCACCTCGTCAAATAATTAGTTGCAGTGATTATGTATCTTGCGCCAGTCTTCTTTCTTGGTGGACTGATAGGTCCAACAAAGTCAATATCCCATTTGTCAAATGCTCGCAACATCAGATACGGATTTAATGGAATTTCGTCTCTTCTAGATGGCCTTCTTGTTCTTTGACATATATCACATGCTTGAAAAAATTCTTTTGCATCCTTATGTATTGTGTGCCACCATAACCCAACTCTCAATATTTTCTGCGTAGTGGCCTTTCCTGCATAATGTCCACCTGCGACTCTTGCATGAACTTCTGCTAGAATACTACGTCTTTCATGTTCTAGGGCGTATCTTTGTAGTATTTCGTCTGGTCCCATTTTGTACAAGTGCCTTGCAGTCAACGTGAAAGTAGTTGCTTTTACCACCAACTCCTTCTTCTGCTGTGTAGTATACTCCGTAGGTGCCATTATTGTGGCCAAAAAATGAATAATATCCACAAACCATTGGGCCCAACATTCAATCTTCCTGACTTGACTAAACTTCAAAATCGTACTCCTAAAACAACAACAACCATCAACAAATTTTTCCTCCTAAAACAGGGTTATTCACCAAATATTTCAGCATAAAGTGATCAATGAACATCTTGAAATGCGCTCCCAACAAGTAGTGCCTGAACTTCTGTAGTGCATAAACCATATCTAACCCTTCTCTTTCTATTGTAGTATAGTTCTTTTCCACCTTGGACAATTTTTATGCTTGCAAAATCTATGGGGTGATTAATTTCTCCTGCTCCTGGATGTGCCAACACTATAACCAATGCTATGCAAGATGCATTGACATGTACATGAAATTCCTGATTCAAGTCTGGAAAAACTAAGATCGACATAGTTACCATATTTTCCTTCAATATATCCATTCTCTTATGACATTCTTCGTCCCATTTAAAAGTGACATCTTTCTTCAATAACTTTTCCATTGGTGCAGTTATCTGCGTATACCCCTTTATAAAATTTTTGTAATAGCTAGTGTGTCCAAGCGTCGTGTGCAGTTGTCTCAGTGTTTTCGGTGCTGGTAAGTTCACAATGAATTCTATCTTCGCGGGATTCACCAACAAAACCTGTTTGCACACAATATGCCCCATGAGTATGCCACAAGGGACACAAAATATACACTTCTTCAAGTTTAGTGAAATCTGGTGCTGCCTACATGTTTCCAACATAAGCCGTAATCTCCAAATATGATTCTTTAATAGTCCAAAGACTGTCCAATAATCAAAGTGGGCTTCCAATAATTTGTGTATGTACTCCTTAAATGCAGTGACTACAACTCTAGAAAACATGGCAGGCACATTCTTCAAGCCAAAGACATCACCGTGTACTGAAATGAGCCCCACTCAATTGCAAAAGTTGTCTTATGTCTATCTTCTGGTGTAATTCTGATCTAATGGTAACCCGAAAAGTCATCTGTGAAACAATATGCCTCATGACCTCCTACATTGTCCAATACTTCGTCTATAAACGGTGTAGGGAAGGGGTCATGCACACATGCATCATTTAGTTTTCTCAAGTCAACACAAATTTTGATCTCTCCTTTAGTCTTCTTTTCTGGAACTATCACGGGACTTACCCATTTAGACTCTTCTACAAGCTCGATGATCCCTGCTACTAGCATCTTGTATAATTATTCCTTCACCTTTTCCTTGTATTTCAGATTCAACCTATAGGGTCTTTGCTTCACAGGATTCACGTAAGGTTTCAAAAGGATCCTCATAACTCCTAGGTCCCCTAATATGCCCTTCATTTTTGAAAACTTCTTAGGGAATATCTCTTGGTATTCATATAGCAGCTTTGCGATTTTAGTAACTATATCTGCGTCCCAAGAGTCTCCAACCGTTGCAAACTTCGAGTCTTCCTTTGTCCCAATATTCATTGTTTGTGTTTTTACTCACTGTGTTATATCTAGTATTTCAGGTTTTGGTCCAACAACTTCGCGATGTCCTTTCGTTTTTGGTATATCAAATTTGCATGGATCTTCATCATCTTCGACATGATATTATAACATTCCAATGCATTTTGTAACTGTGTAGCGTAATCCTACTACCAAGTTAATGGAGCTTCATTCTAAAATATCTTTGCTTTGATTACCTGAAGAGCCGAGTCTATACACAGGCAATCATCTTCAAAACAAAATGTTAGTATGAACCCTTCAACCAAAATTTTCTAGTTCCTAGTTCCATGCCACAATTCTATTTCAAGATACCAATTCATAGGAATCATTTCTAGTGTGTGGATAAACCCATGTACCCACTCTTGTTCTGGAATTTCTTTTCAAAATGAAGTGCAACAATAAATATGCTCCTGGGGATCAACCTTACCATCATAAATTAGTTCTATTTCTGTGTCGATTGGGCCAAACCTGATCGATATTAATCTTCAACACTACTGCCAATCTTCTATATTTCTTTTATGAGTAACCACCATATAGCATGTGTAGACCTCATGGCTACATCCAAAACTTGCAACCTCTGTTCATATGGTATTTGTCTTTCATATTAATCAAGAAACAAGTTTACATATTTGATCCCATCATAATAAGGCAGATCACATACCTCAGAAGTTATGCAATGAAGTGATTTTGTGGTAGAGACTTCATATAACCTGTTCAGCTAATTTTCCAGTTCTTCCTCGGAATCTGAAGTACAAGAACTGTCCTATTCCCAGCCCATTTTTCCATATGCAGTGGGATTAATCCAATCTTCCTCCTTAGTTGTTATGTGATAAATGTTGTCGAGATCTGCGTCGCAGTACTCATCGTGGACAGGCTCTGTATAGCACACTCCTTCTGAGGGGTCTAGAGGGACAATGAACCTCATATCATTTTTTTCGAACACCATTTGTCTCTTCTTCAAATTGATGATCACCAAATTATTGAAATCCCAATCAAATCCAAGCAACACTGGATAGGGGTTGCTATCATCTACAATTTTAATCACTTCGAAGTCTGCAATAGTTCATACTCCTTCGATGTCTACTACGATGCCAGGTAACCTTCCCATATGGACGATTTTCTATTGGTTGGCCATCTGCAACTTTATTGGTGACCATTGCAAGTTCAACCTTCCCATTAACTCCCAAGTTTTCTTAGGTAACATGTTGGCATCATATCCTAAATCTAGGATTACCTGATACATATCATATTCCCCAATCTACACAGTTAATCTCATTTCCTTCTTGGTTCTCTTCTTGTGTCAATGTAAATTGTTCACTATGCGCAGATCGCTTCATGGTATCTCTTTATCAACGCAGGAGTCTATAAACTCCTGAATTCCTTCGATAGCCTTCTGATTCCTCAACAACTCATGCAAGTCTGTAAAAATGACTTCAAAATACTTGGATCTAATTATTGCATAGGAGTAGAAACTTCCTCATAGTCCTTCTTTGGCATTAACTTTAGCTGCACACTAGATGTTGAAGCCCCAACATCCATGAAGCTTTTCTTCGTGCCCATGAACGTTTCTTTTTCATTTTGGACACTGAACCCAGGGGCCTTTTCTGCAGTATTTCTTACCCATAACTCTTCTACTTTCTTGTTACCTTTATCGTCTCCCGTCATAGCTCCACTCCTTGTTACAATGTTGGCTTGATAGTCATCATTTGAATATTTGCTGTGAGCCGCTGGTTCCTTTTCTTTAAGAAGAGTCTTTTCGATAGAAATCACATAGGAGAAATTTTTGCCGATGCATTTCGAACTAGCTAGTGTGGTTCATCATGAAGATCAGATGAAGATGCAGATCATGGCATAGGCTTAAATAGAGGGCGATGTAGAGACCAAAAGATCATATAATGACTAGTTTATGAAAATTAATATTTTAATAATGATTATTAAGATCAAATAATATTCCTATAATGGCTAGTTTAAGAATAGTAATATTATAATTTATAATAATAATTAAGATTATAAATAATAATAATTAAGAAAGATTGAAAAACGTAAACATTAATAAGAAACAAACAATCCAAGTCAACCAAATATAGGAAGAGAGTCAAAAATCAAAATAAATAAATCGTATATATATATATATATATATAAAGAGGAGTCAAGCCCTCATTAATGAGTCAAGATCCTATAACAAAAATAATAATTAAATGAGACTAAAATTAAAACAAAACAATTAAAAGTGAGGGAATTTTAAGGTGAGAAAACAGATCAAAAGAATCTTAACATTAAATGCAAATACCTATATAGAAACAAAATAATCATAAATATAAACGTCAAACCTTAAAAAAAATAAAAATCCGCAAACAAAAACAAACTAGGAGGACAAGACATGGACCCAACTTCTACTAATATTCCAACCATCACCTCTATTTAAATTATTGAGCTTTTTTTTCGATTTTGAAGGCCTCCCTGAATTTACGATGATGGAAATGACTAATCTTGGCAATGACACGAGATTCCTCAATGCAAATGTGATGCCTCAATTTTTCTGCATGTTATGCCAAAGTAGAGGAGTGGGTCCTGCCATGCTTGATGTCAGCTGCATGCTCACGACTCCTTTGATTAATCGAGTGACCTGTCTCACCAATGTAGGGAATCCCATGAGCAAGGGATAACATAATCACCTTTCATATTTTTGGGATCCGCAGGGTCTTTAACGGATCTTAGGGAGATTTAGATGGTATTTAGAGGCCTAAAGGTTGAAGGAACCTTATGCTTCTTTAGGATCCTCACAATCTTGTCTATAGTTCCTTGGATAAAAGGGAGATGAACCCCAGAAAAATGATCCTTGGTTTCTTTCTTAGCCTTAGGACCTTTTTCAGCTTTGAGGAAAGCCTTAGTATACTGGTGTCTTATACCCATTATTAAAGAAACACTCAAGAGGTGTGTTTTCTCCTCATTGAGATGATTATCATCAGAAACACTTAAAGCTCTAGTTGCTAAAGTATTGAGAACACCAAGGTTTTGAGCCGGCAAATGATGTGAATTAGCATGAAGGTATTGCTCTGTGTGAGTTTTCTTTTGAAAGACTCGATGAGAAAAAGATCCATCTTCATTCCTTGAGAGGAGGATGTCAAGGAAGGGAAAAGTATTATTACTTTCAAATTCCATGGTGAACTTTATGCATTTAGATTGATTATTGAGATGAAGGAAAAAAAGGTCCAACTCTTCCTTGCCATGGGACCAAATGACAAAAGTGTCATCCATAAACCTCTTCCACATTCTAGGTAGAAGACAAGAAGAGGCCAAGGCCCTTGATTCAAAATTCTCCATGAATAGATTAGCCACAACTGGGGAGAGGGGGGAACCCATGGCAACACCACAAGTTTGTTCATAGAATTCCCCATCGAAGGAAAAGAAAGTAGAGGTAAGACATGTATCAACTAACTTAGTAGTATCAGGATCTGTAATACACTTGATGACATTGATGGCCTCGATGATAGGGATATTAGTGTAGAGGACGTCCACATCGAAACTCACAAGCTTGTCATCGAGATCAAGCCTGAAATCCTTCAACTCATTGAAAAATGAAGCAGAGTCCTTAACATAGGAATCTGTATTACCTACAAGGGGCTTAAGCTTCATTACTAAATATTTAGCATGAACATAAGTCGTCCCTCCTATCATGTTGACAATGGGTCTGGGAGTAGCCCCTTCCTTATGGATCTTAAGAGTCCATAGATTTTGGGGGTAATAGGGCTACTCTCAATGAGATTATGAATGAATGAGTTGACCGAGCTATTGGTCTTTATAGCAAGAGCCACACTTTTGGAAATCTTCTTCAAGGGGTCCTTACTAAGTTTCTTGTATCTCCCGCTATTCAGGATATGATCCATAATCTTCCTCTTGTAATCCTCTTTATTAAGAATAACTACAACACCACCCTTATTGGCTTTGAGAACAACAATATCCTTGTTACTGTTTAAGGACTTGTGAGCGTCAATTTCAAGCTTACTAATGTTGTTCTTGGGGGGTCTTTCTTTTCTAAGGACATCCACACAGTCTTGTCTGATGATATCCTTAGTGACTTCCAGTAAGTCTCTAATACCGTATTTGATGTCACAGATGATATCGTCGACTGCGAACTTTCTAGGAGAAAGGGAAAAATTCAAAACCTTCTCTAAAAGACTAAATATTGGGGGGTCAAAAGAAAAACTAGAGAGATTAACAACCTTATTGCTAGAGGAAGGAAGAAAATTAGAACTAACAATTTTATTCAAATCTAAAGTTCTAAAACTATTCCTAATACTACTATTATTAGAATTAAAAAGATAATCATTAACTCCCTTATTACTATTATTATTATTAACTTCATTATAATAATTATTATTATTAATAATTTCATTATTATTATTATTATTATCATCAACTCTATTATTATGATTATTATTCTTATCAACGGATGTAGTTTCATCACCATCAATAGCGGAAGGGGGAGAGATACATTCAACCCAAGATCTAAGCGCAAAGTCCTGATTAGGATTGAATCTACTCTAGGAAGAATCACGAAAACGATAAGAGTTAATACCTTGCAAGCAAGACTTCTCTAAGAGCTTGAGGAACTTTTTAGATTACTTAACTTTCCAGATCTCTTCCATTCGAATCGATTTAGCGCAGAGCATGCCTCGATGTAGGACCAAAGAGGAGCATAAATAATATTCGAAAGTTCCAAATGAAGAGAAATCAAACCACGAGAAACAAAATCAAGACTCTTTCTGACCTTGGATGCAGCTGACATCAAGCATGAGAGGACCTGCTCCTCTGCTTTGGCAGAACATGTAGAAAAATCTAGGCATCACATCTGCATTGAGGAAGCCCATGTCATTGCCAAGGTTAGTCATTTCCATCATCGTGAATTCAGGGAGGCCTTGGAAATCAAAAGAAGGACCAATAATTTAAATAGAGACGATGGTTGGAATATTAGCAGAAGTTGGGTTCCTGTCCTATCCTCCTAGTTTGTTTTAGTTTGCGGATTATTTTGTTTTTTAAGGTTTGACATTTCTATTTATGAATTTTTTTTTCTATATAGGTATTTGCATTTAATGTTAATATTCTTTTGATCCGTTTTCTTACCTTTAAACTTTTTTCCCTCCCTTTTGATTGCTTTGTTTTAGTTTTAGCCTCATTTTTTTTTTTTTTTATAGGATCTTGACTCATTAATCAGATCTTGACTCTTTACAAACACACACAACACCCACACACACACAGCACACACATATACATATTTTGACTCTTTTTCCTTATCTTTGGTGTCCTTGGATTGTTGTTCTTAATAATAGTTTAACGTTTTTTGTTTCGTCTTTTTCTCAATTTTATATATTAATATATATATAATAATGTCATTTATAAATAATTATAATATAATAAGAAGTATATTATGTCTAAATCTAGTCGTATATGAATATATTTGTCTCTAATAATCATTATTAAATTTGTTTTTTCACTGCCTAAAAAATAAATTAACAATAAAATAAATTTTCCACTTTGATTTGCTATTGTTCCTATTTAAGTCTCCTTTAATTATTTAGTTGTTATATGGGACTGCTCCTGGCTGACTCAATATATAGAATTTTTGACTTGTTGCCCTGTATTGGTGGTTGACATGGATTGGTGTGTTCTGTAATTAATTTTACGTTTTAGATCTTTTCTAAATCATTAATAAATTGATTTTAATTTTTTTAACTTAATATTTTTTATAATATTATTATATAAATTATATAATATTCACTGTGTTATTCATAAACTCATATAGGAATATTTTTTGATCTTAATAATCATTACTAAAATATTAATTTTCATAAACTAGCTGTTATATGATCTTTTGGTCTCTACATCGCCCTCTATTTAAGCCTGTGCCATGATCTGCATCTTAATATGGTCTTGATGATGAACCACACTAGCTGGTTCAAAATGCGTCGACAAAATTTTCTCCTATGTGATTTCTACCGAAAAGACTCTTCTTAATGTAATCTGGAGCACATAAGGCTGAATTCAAAAATTACCACCCTATATGGAAGGACCACTGCTATTAAAGTTCATCAGTTTGAATGGTCTCGCGTAAGGGTTTTCAAGTTGAAGGCATATCTCATTTTTCTTAAACGATGTAGAGATTCATCCCTTGTTCCTTCGTTCGCTTGGATTAAGCATCTGCTTAATAATTCCTGTTACCTTCACAATTTTCTTAATGCGAGTTTGGCTTTAGTTTGTTTGGAAATTGGAAAGGTCAGAAAGAGTCTTGATTTTGTTTCTCGTGGTTTTATTTCTCTTCATTTGGAGCTTTCGAATATGATTTCTGCTCCTCTTTGGTCCCGCATTGAGGCATGCTCTGCACTGAAATCGATTCGAATGGAAGAGACTTAGAAAGTTATGCAATCTAAAAAGTTTTTCAAGCTCTCGGAGAAGTCTTTCTTGCAAGGTATTGACTCTTATCATTTTCATGATTCTTCCTTGAGCAGAATCAATCCTAATCAAGTCTCTACACTCAGATCTTGGGTTGACTGTATCTCTCCCCTTCCATTATTGATAGTGATGAAGCTACATCTGTTGATAATAATAATAATAATAATAATAATAATGGAATTAATAATAATAATTTTATCAAGTCTTGTTTGGAGTTTGACTTTGATTTTTTTATTCTCTCTCCTTTTCTTCTTCTTCTTCTTCTCTTGCGATTGAGTTAATTAGGATTTTTTTAAATAATATTTCGATTTAATGGAATTAATTTAAATATATATTCAAAACTAGCCGTTTAATATAGTCGTTACTTAATAATGTTTGTTTTTATTTAAATAATATCAATTTAAATATTATTATCAATATACACCGTTACCTTGAAATTAAGAGATCTGTTTACATTTCCCTCTTATTTAAAGCCTTTTCAATGGTCCGCCTCGTCATTTGGTCCGATGATGAACCACCTTGTTGGTTCGAAACTCGTCGAACGAAAAATTTCTCTTATGTATTCTACCGAAGGACTTTTCTTAATTCATTTAGGATCACCTGATATTCAGAAAGAATAATTTTAAAATAAATTAATTAATGAGTTAAATAAATAATAGTAATAAGGAGTTAAATGATTATCTTTTTAATTCTAAAATAATAATAAATAGTTTAAGATTTAGATTGAATAAATTGTTTGTTCTAATATTTCCTCCGCCGCAAAGTTGTTACATTAGTATTTGACCTAGTCTTTAGTCTTTTAGAGAAGGGTTTGAATTTTTCCCTTGCTCGTAGAAAGATATCGTTCGACGATATCATCTGTGGCATTGAATATGGTATTAGAGACTTACGGAAAGTCACAAATGATATTATCATACAAAACTATGCGGTTGTCCTTAGAAATACAAGCCCCCATAAGAACAACATCAGTAAGCTTAAAATTGACTCTCTTAAGTTCTTAAACAATAACAAGGATATTGTTGTTCTCAATGCCGACAAGGGTGGTGCTGTAGTTATTCTTGATAAAGAGGATTACAAGAGGAAGATGTTGGATCATCTCCTGAATAGCAGTAGCTATAGGAAACTTAGTAAGGACCCCTTGAAGACTATTTCCTAAAGTGTGGCTTTTGCTATAAAGATCAGTAGCTCGGTCAACTCATTTAGTCATAATATCATTGAGAGTAGCCCTCTTACCCCCAGAATCTATGGACTTGCTAAGATCCATAAGGAAGGGGCTCCTCTGAGACCCATTGCCAACATGATAGGAGGGCTGACTTATCTTCTTATTAAATATTTAGCAATGAAGCTTAAACCCCTTGTAGGTAATACAGATTCCTTTGTTAAGGACTCCACTTCATTTGTCAATGAGTTGAAGGATTTCAAGCTTGATCCCAATGACAAGATTGTGAGTTTTGATGTGGTCTCCCTCTACACTAATATCCCTATCATTAACGCCATCGAGGTCATCAAGCGTATTACGGATCCTGATACTGCTAAGTTAGTTGCTATCTGTCTTACCTCTACTTTTGTTTCCTTCGACGGGGAATTCTATGAACAAACTTTTGGTGTCACTATGGGTTCCCCCCTCTCCCCTATGGTGGCTAATCTATTCATGGAGGATATTGAATCAAGGGCCTTGGCCTGTTCTCATCCTCTACCTAGAATGTGGAAGAGGTTTGTGGACGACACTTGTGTCATTTGGTCCCATGGCAAGTAAGAGTTGGACCTTTTTTTCCTTCATCTTAATAATCAGTTTAATTCCATAAAGTTCACCATGGAATTTGAAAGTAATAATAGTCTACCCTTCCTTGACGTCCTCCTCTCAAGGAATGAAGATGGATCTTTTTCTCATCGATTCTTTTAGAATAAAACTCACATAGAGCAATACCTTCATGCTAATTCTCATCATTTCCTGGATCAAAAGCTTGGCGTTCTCAATACTTTAGCGACTAGAGCTTTAAGGGTTTCTGATGATAACCATCTAAATGAGGAGAAAGCACACCTCTTTAGTGTTTTCTTTAATAATGGGTATAGTAGACACCAGTGTACTAAGACTTTTGTCAAAGCTGAAAAATGTCCTAAGGCTAAGAAAGAAACCAAGGATTTCTTTTTGGGGTTCATCTCCCTTTTATCCAAGGAACTATGGACAAGATTGCAAGGATCCTTAAGAAGCATAAGGTTCCTTTAACCTTTAGGCCTCTAAATACTATCCGAAGATCCCTAAGATCCATTAAAGACCCCGTGGATGCCAAAAATATGAAA
>APFE031219895.1:0-10475 GCA_000404065.3 Pinus taeda
ATCCCCTCTAGTGACAAGGTGGGCATGATGAAGATGTAGTCCAAACCAAGCTTACAAAAAAAAAAAAAAATTAAAATATTTTTAAAAATAATTAATATATTTAAAAAAAATTGAAAAATCAAATATATATATATATTATATAAAATTTAAAAAATAAAAATAAAAATAAAAAACATTAAAAAAACAATGTGTGCAAGGCATAGACATATAGCAGCAAAAATGCTTTGGCGGTGGAGTCGACTGGCTTACTAGTCCCATCGCAATGGGGAGTCCCATCGCAATGGGGAGATGTTGGGTAGCATCCCCCACGTGGTGTTGAGCATTGAGTTGTCATTGATGTCAACAAGACAAGTGTTGGCAAGCCCACTTGTTGTCTATAAGAAGGATCGTGAATGACAAGCGTTGGACCAACATTGAAAAAGGTCAGGTGTGCATGTCCTTGATGCCAAAGCAGCCTCTTGAATAAATCAAGAAATAAGTGTTCAAAGTCAAGGAAAATGAAAAGGAAAGTTACATCGTCATGTAGCCCTCAATGAGACCTTTCCAATGGTAGGTGGCATGTCTTCTAACTCCTCACAATTGAGGAGAAGAGAATTTTTTAAGTTAGCATTAAAATCACATTTAGTGGGCATTACAGTTCAACCAAAAGACTGGTCAGACCTCAAGCAAAAATACAATTTTAAACTCATATAAATTTCCATACATGTGATTCACTTGATGCAAGAAAAATTTGGTTCTTGTTTAATAGAAAATAAGCATATCCGAGGTATAGGTTGAATCAAGGAGCAGGTCCAAATTTTGAGAAGGCATTGTAGTTCAGGCTATTGGAAATTCAAGTTGAAAGTGTTTGTGGCATACTTCTTGAAGGTTTCTCTTTTTTTAAAGGGTTAGTTGTAGGCTAAGTTTTGATTTTAAAAGAGGTTGAGTTCTTTCTGTTGGAGGCTGAGACCAAGGTTTGTTTTTAGTACGAGTTTCAGTCATAGTTAAGAGGTTGAGTCTCAACCCTATTTGAGGCTTAGTTCTCTTCAAGCCAAGTTCTCTTAAAGAATACTGAATTCTATTCAGTTAAGGAGGCCAAGCCCTAGCCCTATTAGAGGCCACATATTGTTGAGGAGGTTGAGCCCTAACGCTGTTGGAGGCCCTTGGAAGCATAGTTATGAGGCCAAATTTTGTGATATTCTCAACCTATTTCTAAATATAGGCTAAGTTTTGTTTTTTCAAGGACGAACCAAGGAACAGTAAGTAGACTTTCGGTTTGTGAAGGAAAAGGTTATGTCAGAGATGATTATCATGTTGTGTGAAAGGCTGAATCTTTTTTTATATTATTAATCAAGGTTGAGCTTGTGACTAAGGGCACACGTGATGTATCCTTGACTATGCAAAATTGATGTAATACTTGGTTGAGTATGGACAGAGGATTGATGACATAAAGAAGGTAGATCTGAAGCAAGACTTAGACAAGTAGAAGAGGTCAAAGGAGTAGAGGTTTGATTTGGAGCAGTTTGATTATTGCAACTGAAGTGGACAGTGTTAAAGTATATTCACTTTCTGGCTACATCAGTTTGAATATTAGCCACATATGGAACCAGTGGTCATGTTGTAAAATATGAGCTAAGGACAATTGAATACAAGGCAAGTGTGGGATGGTGGCACTGATCAGGCTTAAAGTAGAAAACCTGAGGATTGCATGGTTTTTTACGATTCACTAATGAATTAAGAAGTTCTTGACAATAAATCTACAATATAACTTGAGAGTTGAGTTGGTTCTCATCTGGAGATTGGAGTTTCCAAGTGAGTTGGTGTCTACAAATTTTGTTGAGTTGGTGCTTAGTTGAGGAGGTTGGAGCCTACGAAGTTGTTGAGTTGGTGTTGAGCTAGGAGATTAGTGTCTCCTATGGGTTGGTTCCCACAAATTCACTAAATTGGCACTCAGTCAAGGGTTAGTGTATCTCATATGTTGGAGCCTATGAAAGTTTAGTTGGATCTGATCAAACTTGATTGTACTCTTTATTTTAAGAAAATAAATTATAAATCCTTTATGTTCATGTGTTCATTTTCGAATGATTAATGTAATGATTTGTGGATTAAACATTGGATAATAAATTAAATATTGATTCACCACACCCACCCCCCCTCTTAGTATTTCCAACAATTGGTATTAGAGTGGGTACCTTCAATCATAGCCTAACAGCTGGAAGGAAGATCCCCGAAGAACAAATGGAAAGGTAAAGGAAAGCCTCCAAATCCTCTGAAGAAATCTTCTCCTTAGTCATGAATTCAAGAGTCAATCAGGTTGGAAAATCCCCCTTGTTCGATGGAACAAACTATGTATCATGGAGCTCAAGAATGCAGTTCTATTTGATGGCTCTAGGATATGATGTCTATTTGGTGTGGAGCCTGATTATCTTTTTTATTCAGAGGTCTTGTTTCAGCCAAGTGTATACCCCAGGAAGACTGTAAAATATTGTAATTTTGTAAAATTACCTTGTAAAATATTATAATTTCATATTCAATCTAGGTTGTTCATTAGGTGGATGATCTCACGATAGAAGTTATGTTAATTTATGGTTTTTTGCCCTAGAAGGAAACCCTCGGTTTATATGAGGGAACCGTATTGTGGTTCTGTATTATTATTCTGAGCATGAAAGAGAGAGGATACTGTGTGAGAGGGAAGAGGAAAATACAGTGGATCTGTTGTAGATTGTACCTCTTCATTTTACTGGATAATAAAAAAAGAAGAACTAGTTGTTTCTCCATAGACATATCCCAAATTGAGTGAACCATGTATATATGTGTCTCTCTTGTTTTATGTGTTTGTGTATTTGTGTTTCCGCAATATTTTGTGTATTTCATTGCTCTGTTAATTAATTTGTAACAATGTCTAGGATTCAGTTGTTACAGGGTACACAACCTCAAAAACTCCATCAACAGATGCAGCTGCAAAAGAGTCAAGGAAAAAAAACACAAAAGCATTGAAAGCCATCTTGAATGGCCTATCATATTTTGTGAGATTCAAAGTGGGACAATTCTCATCAGCCAAAGAGCTTTAGAAAAAATCTTCAAAATATGTACTCGAAGGAATCTTCTCTCATGACCACAGAACCATAACATGTGGATCAAGAATACAAAGATGAAGGAAAAACTGAAAACGCAAAAAACAAAAGACAATGAAAATGAATAAGACTCTAAAGAAGAGGTTGAAGAAGACCTTAAAGCAAAGCTTGTGGCTAATCTAAAATAAATAAATAGATTGAAAAAAGAAAATAAATATCTTAAGAAGTTGATGCAAGACATTGAAGAGAAGAATCATGACATTGATGGTACAAAAGAAGAAGTTGTCCTCTTAAGACTCCAATTATAAGAAGCATAAAGAAGAGAAGGAATTTTGGCAAGTCGTCTCAAATAGAGATCTGAGTACTTGAACAAACATGAATCAAAATTTGCCCAACAAGAGAAAAATCTTGAAGAATAAATTATTTCTTTGAAGACCCAACTTGAAGAAGCAAGAAGATGAAAATAAAAATGTTGAAGAAAGGAGAGGATTGATACATGTGTGAGAAATAATTTGTTTCACTAAGAGTTAAGGTTGAAAATCTCAATAAAAATTTGAGGAGTACACAAGTATTAAATGACATCCTTAGTCACGAATATCACCATGCGACAAATCAGGTCTTGGTTATACAGGTGAGGTAAGCTCCAAGTTTTCAAAGGTTAAGTATGAACAAAAACCAGAAGCCGTCATCCTTCAATAGTCAAATCACAAGAAAATTCAAAAGAAGTATGAAAGTATTAGTAATCCAAGAAGTTGTGTTGATGCTCTCAAGGGATCCATACACATTGTGAGCAGCAATAAGGATCAACAGAAGATTAGACCTCCTCCAAGGTATAACAACTTCAGGAGATCGCTAAGAGAATGGTACTCCTCTAGGTACCCAAGGATATTCTATGGTTATTGTTATTCATGCACTAATTTTGGTCATAAGCAAGAGATTGTAAAGCATACTACGGGAATGATTATAAATTTTATCATCAAAATCCTAGAAGTAAGTTCGCAAGTAGACAAGACAGAATCCCTAATGACTATGAAAATAGAAATTACAACTTAGTTACTCCATTATTCAAGTTCAATATAGAATGTTATCAATGTCACAATTTTGAACATAGAACACAAGACTATAGAAGTGGCATGAGATGGGATCCTAAGAAAATCAAAGCTAAAATTTATCTGAAAATTCTACCAAGGTTTGGAGAAGAAAACAAGAAAATCCATAACAGTGTGAACTAGCTTTGAATAAAAAAATAAAAATAAACTTGAAATGTTAAAGCTTGCACTCTATTATCTCAGACCCACATCCACTTCTAGAATGCATTGTACTCGTATGGCTACTGACAGATGGGGCATCTTTACTATGTGACAATCAAAGAGATGATAAGTGTTAGTACTCAAAGTATCATGAAGAACACCAAATGCATATCATCAGTTGAAGAAGGTTGTAGTTTAGTCCTTGAGATTTGCAGTTTACAAGGGAGACTGTTTTGGATTTGTTGGCATAATTGGTGTTAAAAAATTACAAGATTTTCAATACTTTGTGAAGAACAATCAACAAAAAGAAAAGCATACACTTTGGGTAAGGATGTCCTTATATATCTAAATAGTGCACTTAAGTGCTAATGTTGTAGGAATATGCTAATGGCATAAATAGTCTGGAGAAGATTTTGGATGCAAAAGTATATATAGTTGTGGACGAATCAAGGCTTCAATCATTTGTTCCTTCACCTATCACAAATATCTAGTATTCATATGGTGAAATGTATCAAGTTGAATGGCATGGGATTGAAGTTGTTGTCAAATATGTTTTCCAAAGGTCCAAAACATATCAAGAGATGCACTTGAAGAATTCATAAGTGAAAGCTTCACTATCCCAATGTTGTTCTTTTCATGGATATCGTTCCTAAAGCATAAAATTTTTTCATTGTGATGGAGTTTCTTCCAAGAGCGAGTTTATATAGATTGAATCATAGTTCGAGCAACCATTTAAATGAAAGGAAGTGGCTGAGAATGGCACTAAATGATTTATTTGCACAACAGTACATCAGTAATTATGCATCGTGACTTGAAATCACAAAATCTACTTATGGTTAAGAATTAGGTTGTGAAGGATTTTTATTTTGGATTGTCCCAGATAAATACATTCCTTTCTTCAAAGTCAACTATTAGAAGACTCAACCTTGCATGGTTGGTTACTCAAGAGATGCTTTACTTCCAAAAAAAGAGCCAAAGATGGCAGTGTCTTTGATGTATCTTATAGGTCAGTTTTTGTCATCAAGGCTATCACATCACACATAAAGATGGGCAGTGGGAAGTTTGAAAGGTGACTTGTGATGATAATGTTATCGTGAAGGGAGTAAAGATATACACACAAATTTGCATTGCCTTGTTAATCATTCGTCCATCAGTCCAGACAAAAAGTTTCTTGCTTTTAAGGACAATGCCAAGGGCTTGTGTTTAACTCTCAAATAGTAAATATTGTTATAACTATTGAAATATAATTTCAGTAGTCTATCAGGTGATGGTGACAACATGACAGAGCAGGGATCATAACATAGCCATTTTTTGGAAATAAGTGATAGGGATTTGTGTTTTGTTGTCTGTTCTCATAAAAGTGAGGTATATGTTCATTGATCAGAAAGTGTTGAATAGTAAGATAAAAATTGGAAACACAAGCTCATGGGGAGCTCAATGAAAGAATTGGAGGAGAGATTATAGTGATGGGTAGCATTGTAATATGTTTCATGAGTTTGATGAGTAAGCAGACTCAGAAATGGCATTACAGTCCTTGGAACATTAGGACAAAAGTATGAGTATGGCTGAAATTCGACAGTAAAAACCTACAGCACTTCATCATCACAATTCCTAGAAGACTCATTACTTTTGATCATTAAGGATCTCCATTACATTCTAGCAACGATATTCTTGGAAAAAATGGGCATCATTAAAGACATTGTGATATACCTTGAGGCAACAAGTGTATTTGGAAGTACTACCTCATTGAGTATAGATTATCTCCAGCAATTTAGACTTGAGAGAGCTCATGAACAACATTGAGTGCACATATTACACTTTGTCTTGGTTAAAAAATTTCATAGAGGAATGAGATATGTTGAGTAATATCAGCATGTGTGATGAAAAGTCCAATTCATTTCTTACAGTAGCTTAGACCTACAGTTAGAGGCACAAATTAGTTAGTTGGAGGCAAGGCAAAGACTTGTGTACATTGTTGACACAATTGGAGCAGATGTTGTGATTGTTGGATGAACAACTACAAGACAAAGAAGGTATAAAGATCATTTAAAGATTTAAATCTAATCCAAACCTTGTCATTGATGGCAAAGGGGTGTAGAAATTATTCTTTAGATATAAAACTTCTCATGAAATTTACTAAAACACAAGACTCAAATCTACTCTATTATTTTGCGAAATTCAATTCATGATCGATAACACAAATCATAAACATGCAAGAATAATTATCACACATGCACATATATTTATCTAGGGGATAGAAACTGCTCAAAACCCCTTCCTATCTATATTGCACTAATCAAATAATAGAGATGAAATACATATGCTTGCTCAAGTCTGAGTACAACTTGCAAGTGTATAGTTTATCCCTCTACCTGACTGACTGACTCTTGCCAGTACTTAGCCAATTTTCAAGCCCTCTGAGATCTTATTTTCTTGTATTTTTCCTTGAGGAAATTAGCCCCTATTATTTAGGAAATTCCCTCAATTGGATTGTACAATTCTTCTAACTGCATGCACCACCTGTACACATTGGAATAGTCTACAATTGATAGTACATTGCCTTGGAATCTCCATCTCAACTGGGTAACTCGAATTCTCTGCATACATCAATTATTTTGGGATGATTGTTTAGTCAAATGGTTGATCACTGAGTGTGGTTGAAATTCCACTTCAACGACTTGACCTCCATTAGTTCCTCTAACAGATAGAACTAGTTTAACTAACCATAATTCAATTTAACTAAAACAGATTGCTACAAATTAGCAATCAATCATACTGAACTGAACTCAGGCTTCCCCAACTTGAATTAACTAAGTTAATTGAGTGACAAGTTCCATGTCACCTCAGTTAACTACCTCCAAGATTTCTGCTAAAATGGAAATTCGAATTTTCTCTATTTTGAACAAGGCAAAGTCAAACTGAAATTTTCTTGTTGCAAAAATTCAACACTCCCTCTCAATAAGAAATGGATTATCAACCACCCCTATCCTACACCTGTGGAACTCGAACTTCCCTCTTGACAAGGCCTTTGTCAAAATGTTGGCATCTTGTTCCTCTGTTAGAATATATTGCAACAACATTATCTACCTCTGCACACAATCCCGTAAATGGTGATACCAGATATCTACATTCTTGGATAGATCATGAAAAATAAGATTTCCAGAGAGCTTGATGCAACTCTCATTATCATAGTAGATCACAGTTGGATCAATCATCTGACCAAACAATCCAACAAGTATCTTTCTCATCCAAATTGCCTCACATGTTGCTTGACTGGCATCCATGTACTCTACTTTTGTTGAGTTGAGTGCCATAGATATTTGCTTCCTGTTGCACCAAGAAACCGTTACAGACCCATCATTGAAAATTCCACCTAATGTACACTTTCGGTCAGATGAACTCCCTGCCCAATCTGCATCTGTGAAGCCACACAACTTCACTCCCTCTATCCATTTGTACCATAGTCCAAACTAGGTAGTTCCTATGAGGTAGTGTAGAACATCCTTAATTTCCCTCCAAAATAGTTTGGTTGGCCTAACCAAAGCTTGGATCAGCTGGTTGACTGCATAGAACATATATGGTCTTGAGTTCACAAGATATATTAGCGAACCCACCAACTTCGGGTAAACAGTAGCATCCACTTCCTCACTGAAGTGGTATCCTCTTTCCTTTAGTTGATCACTAAAGGTGTCTCCATGAGTTTGCAACTGTCCATGTGGAACCTCTAAAGTATCTCATTGTCATACTTTCCCTAAGAGACAAACAATTCCCCATCATCTTTCCATACTTCTAATCCGAGGAAGTAGTGCATGAGACCCATGTCCTTCATTTCAAACTCTCTTGCAAGGTCCTCCTTACAAGATCTTATCAGTTTCTCATCACCAATTAAAATCAAGTCATCAACATATAAGACAATAATAAACAATTTACCTTCTACCAATATATGATATAGGTTTTCATCCTCTTCACTTTTGGTGAAGCCCAAACCGGTGAGATAGTTATCGATCCTGGTGTACCAAGAAGGGAGTGCTTGCTTGAGACCGTACAATGCTCGCTTGAGTCTGCACACATGAAAATCTCAATCAAAAGTCTCGAAGCCTTTTGTTTGCTACACCTCCTCCTCAATAACTCCATTGAGGAATGTTGTTTTCACATCCATCTAGTGGATATTCCACCCCATCTATGCAGTTAGAGCAAGGATTAATCTTATGGATGAGTTCCTTTCTATAGGAGAAAACGTCTCCTCATAGTCAATCCCCTCAACCTGAGAGTACCCCTTGGCCACAAATCTAGCCTTGTACTTTTCTATGCTTCTATATGCTACATGCTTCACCTTGAAGATCCATCTCAAACCCACAACTAATTTGTCTTATGGTCTTGGGACCACTTCCTAAACACTATTGTTTACAATGGATTCGTACTCCTCCACCATTTCACCAACCCATATAGGTTTCTCTATTGCTTCCTCAAAAGAGGATGGCTCAATCTCTATAAGCTCGGTCATTAGAGACATGTAGACAGTGTAGTGATTTGTTGAACTTCTCAACATGTGTTGATTTGAAGGAGCACCCACATTCTCCCTCGCATCTTGCACAAGTCTCTCAGCTTCCTTGGTCCTTTTCCTACCTTCTTTGGATGGTTATTCTTGAGTTGTTGTCTCCACTCTCTGCTCCTCAATTTATGGCGGCTCCACAACTTCTTGAGGTTCCTCCTTTGGATCTAAAATCTCCTCTTCTGGTAGGATCTTAAGCTCCCTCAAGAGAGCACTACATGGCTTTGTCTTCATCAAATTTTACATCCCTTCACACAACTGTCATTATGAGGGATGGAAAGTACACATGTGGGGAGTTTCTATGTAACCCACAAATAACCCTGTTGACACCTAATCCGAAACGGATGGGTGAACTGGACAGTCATCCAGAAGATGAACTGATCCGTTTTATTTGTATATATAAACGTATATTACCTAATGAATAATATCATCAGTTTTCTCTCGCTCATTAAGCCTGGAGTTACCCTGGCCTGACATGGTATCAGAGCACAGGTCCCAGTAATAGTAGTAACTCCTCAGTCTCTGACATCCCTGCCGCTGCAGACTGTCGCTGCCTGAAGACTGCCTTCATTGATACGCCTGCCGCTGCCTTTCATTGAAACACCTGATTGGTAACGTATCACTGTTATTGAAACGCCTGTAATTTCATAGCATTGAAACACCTGCCCGCTGCCTGTATTTTCTTTTTGTCCGCTGCTTGACATTACCTCAGCTACCTGGTCCGCTGCCTGGATCATTCCCCCTGGAGCACCACTCTTCCACTCTTCTCCGCGGCTTGGTTTTTTTGGTTTCTTGCGGTGGAAGTTGAAATATTCCCCCATCTCACGTTTTAAGTTCATGGCATTTATTATAAATTAAACCCGGAGTTTTCCCTCTGTATCACTGTGGAAGATTGCAGAGCAGGTCGAACTTAGCTGTTTTGCTAAGACTTGAGAGCGGTTTCATTTAATTTCAGATCGCAGTAGTTTGTTTCGTTAGCTATGGATCATTCCCCCCGCTGCCTGATTAGAACCAGTTAATGGGACAGCGTATACGGTTTCTCCTAACTTCTGTTTTGTTGTAGGGTTTTCATTCAAATCGGCTCTACATATAACTCTTCTGGATCTTCTCGATACTTGTCATTGTGTGCGTGCTGATTGAAATATATATATGAGCAAGATTTGAAACGATATATGGAATGAGTTCGTATATTTTAAATGATATATGGAATGAGGTGGTCAAACGATATATGGAATGATATATGGAATGAGTTCGTATATTTTAAATGATATATGGAATGAGGTGGTTAAACGATATATGGAATGAGTGGGTATATTTTAAATGATATATGGAATGAGTGGGTATATTTTAAATGATATATGGAATGAGTTTGCATATGGTGATATAAGGCTGATTTTAAATGATTTTTTTTTTCCATAACAAAATCATTTTAAAACAGAGATATACATAGTAATTCTCCATCATTTTTTCAAAGCAGCAGAAGTTTTTTTTAAGAGTATTTTTTTTCAGAAGTATATATCAGCAAAAGTTTTTATATCAGCAGAAGTAACCTTTTACAGAATGCATTCAATCATCTCTATGATAGGAATAGTTCTCACTGGCAAGGAGAACTATCCTGAC
>APFE031219895.1:10495-118133 GCA_000404065.3 Pinus taeda
AAAAATAAAAATAAAAAACATTAAAAAAACAATGTGTGCAAGGCATAGACATATAGCAGCAAAAATGCTTTGGCGGTGGAGTCGACTGGCTTACTAGTCCCATCGCAATGGGGAGTCCCATCGCAATGGGGAGATGTTGGGTAGCATCCCCCACGTGGTGTTGAGCATTGAGTTGTCATTGATGTCAACAAGACAAGTGTTGGCAAGCCCACTTGTTGTCTATAAGAAGGATCGTGAATGACAAGCGTTGGACCAACATTGAAAAAGGTCAGGTGTGCATGTCCTTGATGCCAAAGCAGCCTCTTGAATAAATCAAGAAATAAGTGTTCAAAGTCAAGGAAAATGAAAAGGAAAGTTACATCGTCATGTAGCCCTCAATGAGACCTTTCCAATGGTAGGTGGCATGTCTTCTAACTCCTCACAATTGAGGAGAAGAGAATTTTTTAAGTTAGCATTAAAATCACATTTAGTGGGCATTACAGTTCAACCAAAAGACTGGTCAGACCTCAAGCAAAAATACAATTTTAAACTCATATAAATTTCCATACATGTGATTCACTTGATGCAAGAAAAATTTGGTTCTTGTTTAATAGAAAATAAGCATATCCGAGGTATAGGTTGAATCAAGGAGCAGGTCCAAATTTTGAGAAGGCATTGTAGTTCAGGCTATTGGAAATTCAAGTTGAAAGTGTTTGTGGCATACTTCTTGAAGGTTTCTCTTTTTTTAAAGGGTTAGTTGTAGGCTAAGTTTTGATTTTAAAAGAGGTTGAGTTCTTTCTGTTGGAGGCTGAGACCAAGGTTTGTTTTTAGTACGAGTTTCAGTCATAGTTAAGAGGTTGAGTCTCAACCCTATTTGAGGCTTAGTTCTCTTCAAGCCAAGTTCTCTTAAAGAATACTGAATTCTATTCAGTTAAGGAGGCCAAGCCCTAGCCCTATTAGAGGCCACATATTGTTGAGGAGGTTGAGCCCTAACGCTGTTGGAGGCCCTTGGAAGCATAGTTATGAGGCCAAATTTTGTGATATTCTCAACCTATTTCTAAATATAGGCTAAGTTTTGTTTTTTCAAGGACGAACCAAGGAACAGTAAGTAGACTTTCGGTTTGTGAAGGAAAAGGTTATGTCAGAGATGATTATCATGTTGTGTGAAAGGCTGAATCTTTTTTTATATTATTAATCAAGGTTGAGCTTGTGACTAAGGGCACACGTGATGTATCCTTGACTATGCAAAATTGATGTAATACTTGGTTGAGTATGGACAGAGGATTGATGACATAAAGAAGGTAGATCTGAAGCAAGACTTAGACAAGTAGAAGAGGTCAAAGGAGTAGAGGTTTGATTTGGAGCAGTTTGATTATTGCAACTGAAGTGGACAGTGTTAAAGTATATTCACTTTCTGGCTACATCAGTTTGAATATTAGCCACATATGGAACCAGTGGTCATGTTGTAAAATATGAGCTAAGGACAATTGAATACAAGGCAAGTGTGGGATGGTGGCACTGATCAGGCTTAAAGTAGAAAACCTGAGGATTGCATGGTTTTTTACGATTCACTAATGAATTAAGAAGTTCTTGACAATAAATCTACAATATAACTTGAGAGTTGAGTTGGTTCTCATCTGGAGATTGGAGTTTCCAAGTGAGTTGGTGTCTACAAATTTTGTTGAGTTGGTGCTTAGTTGAGGAGGTTGGAGCCTACGAAGTTGTTGAGTTGGTGTTGAGCTAGGAGATTAGTGTCTCCTATGGGTTGGTTCCCACAAATTCACTAAATTGGCACTCAGTCAAGGGTTAGTGTATCTCATATGTTGGAGCCTATGAAAGTTTAGTTGGATCTGATCAAACTTGATTGTACTCTTTATTTTAAGAAAATAAATTATAAATCCTTTATGTTCATGTGTTCATTTTCGAATGATTAATGTAATGATTTGTGGATTAAACATTGGATAATAAATTAAATATTGATTCACCACACCCACCCCCCCTCTTAGTATTTCCAACAATTGGTATTAGAGTGGGTACCTTCAATCATAGCCTAACAGCTGGAAGGAAGATCCCCGAAGAACAAATGGAAAGGTAAAGGAAAGCCTCCAAATCCTCTGAAGAAATCTTCTCCTTAGTCATGAATTCAAGAGTCAATCAGGTTGGAAAATCCCCCTTGTTCGATGGAACAAACTATGTATCATGGAGCTCAAGAATGCAGTTCTATTTGATGGCTCTAGGATATGATGTCTATTTGGTGTGGAGCCTGATTATCTTTTTTATTCAGAGGTCTTGTTTCAGCCAAGTGTATACCCCAGGAAGACTGTAAAATATTGTAATTTTGTAAAATTACCTTGTAAAATATTATAATTTCATATTCAATCTAGGTTGTTCATTAGGTGGATGATCTCACGATAGAAGTTATGTTAATTTATGGTTTTTTGCCCTAGAAGGAAACCCTCGGTTTATATGAGGGAACCGTATTGTGGTTCTGTATTATTATTCTGAGCATGAGAGTGATTTGTTGAACTTCTCAACATTGTTGATTGAAGGAGCACCCACATTCCCCCACATCTTGCACAAGTCTCTCAGCTTCCTTGGTCCTTTCCTACCTTCTTTGGTGGTTATTTTGAGTTGTGTCTCCTCTCTGCTCCTCAATTTATGGCGCTCACAACTCTTAGGTTCCTCCTTTGGATCTAAAATCTGTTTCTTCTGGTAGGATCTGAAGCTCCCTCAAGAGAGCACTGCTGGGCTTTGTCTTCACAAATTTTTACATCCCTTCACACAACTGTCATTATGAGTGATGGAAAGTACACATGTGGGGATTTCTATGTAACCCACAAATAACCCTAATTTTGTTGTTGACTCTAGCTTATTCCTTGAATCTTTGGAGACATGGCAGTAAATAGAGGCTCCAAAAATCCTAAAGTGCGACACATCTGGCTTTCTCCCCGAGAAAGCCTCCTTCAATGTAATCATGCCCAAAATCCAAAGAGGACTCCAGTTTTGCAAATAGACTATTGTGTTGCATGCCTCAGCCTACAAATGCAGAGGTAGGCCTTGATCATGCAACATTGCCTTTCCTAATGTCAAAATGCTATGGTTCTTCCTCTCAGCCACCCCATTTGGTTTTGGGTTGGGGGATGTTGTCAACTCTTGTCAAATGCCTTCTTTTGCACAAAATTTTTTAAATTCATTCAACACTTACTCACCTCCATTATCACTCTTGAGAGATTTCACCTTCTTGCTCTTGTTTTTCTCAACCAATCCCTTGAATTATACGAACATGGAGAATGTCTCATCCTTCTTCTGCATGAAGAAGATCTAGCACTTCTATGAGAATTCATTAATAAAAATAACAAAATATTAGTGCCTAGTAATGGAGGTTGTCGAGAAAGGTCCAAAAACATCAGAGTAGATCCTTTCAAGGACTGCATGTGCTTTGTTGTCCCGATCATGGAAAGTAGCTTTTGTGTAGTTCCCCAAGGTACATCCCTTGCATGTATCGTGTTGCTCTAGTGCTCCTTTAGGGAGGCATGTGGTTATCTGTTGCATGATCTTCAAAGCACCATGATGCAAATGGCCAAGTCTTTTATGCCAAAGTTCACTGAAATTGTGGCTCTGCACCTTCTCCACCTTTGTGCTCAATGCAGCACGATTCTCCACAGGACCACATCTAGCTTATACAGGTTCTTCACACAAACTTTGATCTGCTTCACCTGTCCCGTAGCTATGTGTCTCAGGAATTCCCTTTGCTAAAGATCGCATCATAATCACGGCCTTCAAAAATTACAACGGAGATGGTATTTTTCTTTAGACCCTGAACAAACATCACATCCTTGACTCTGATAGGGGACCCTGACACCCTCTGAAAGGTGACTATACCAATCTTAGTCGCGTTGTACATTCCATCATCTCCCATCTCAATGTGAATTTGTAATTATTTTTCGTCCAGGTCACTCTATTCCCCGTCATATGGAACGAGGCACTTGAGTCCAAGTACCACAACCTCCCCATCATTATGTTGGCAATGCATGTAATGAGGGTAAAGTCAAGCTCAAATTGTGAAGCCAAAACTTCACCTGCTTCTCTTCTTGAGGTCTTCTTGCTTGTCTTCTTTTGTGGACACTTCGTGGCATAGTGCCTGAATTCATGAAAGTGAAAGCACTTGATTCTAAATAAGTGTTTCTTCTTTCTCCCTTGACTAGATTCTGGTTTGGATTGGGATTTCTTCCCTTTTCCCTTCTTTTCCTTTCTAGCCAAGGCACATTTTTGTTCAGCCTCGCCCTTGGATGAGGTCCTGTCTCTAGTGTTCTGCCTAATTTCTTCCTGTACCAAATTGAACCATAGGTGTTCCCAATTTGGTAGTTTCTCCCTCCCATTCATCGAAGATTGGTAGTTTTTCCAGCTCTTGGGAAGGCCTAGAAGGGCTAGCCTTACCAAATCATCTTCTGCAACAGTAACACCAACTTGACCAATTTCATCACGACATTGTGTGAACCTGCTCAGGTATTGCGAAATAGTGTCGTTCTTCTACATGTTGATATTTCGAAGTTTATCCTTGAGCGCCAACTTCCTGTGGTCACTACTATTCTAGAACAAATATGTCAGTGCTTTCCACATTGCATACGAAGTCTCTTTCCTGTGGATATTTGAGACAGTGTGGTCTTGTACTCCCTCCAATATGATTCTCCTTGCCTGGCTACACACTCCTTCCATTTTGCTAGATCCTGAGTATTAGTTGGTGGTGGTTTCGGGATGTCATTAGCGATAAATTCCTTCAATCCATTATCTTCTAGCACTACCTCCATGTGGTCCTTCCAAGAAACATAATTCGAGCTTCCCACAAGGGCATACTCGAGTCTTATTCCATAGAAAGCCATCCTTCTAGCTCTAAAGAGTTGATCTTGCAAACTCGATCCTCCTGCAATAACAACTTCGAATTTCTACTCTACTGTGAATCCTTCTCTGATACC
Organism: Pinus taeda; assembly: GCA_000404065.3. Taxonomy (NCBI): domain Eukaryota; kingdom Viridiplantae; phylum Streptophyta; class Pinopsida; order Pinales; family Pinaceae; genus Pinus; species Pinus taeda. The sequence continues at coordinate 15,448 of APFE031219895.1, forward strand.
ATGTAGAAAATATTATGTGGATCTTAAACTTCTCATGAAATTTACTAAAACACAAGACTCAAATCTACTCTACTATTTTGTGGAATTTAATTCACGATCGAGAACACAAATCATAAACATGCAAGAAGAATTATCACACATGCACAGAGATTTATCTAGGGCAAAGCAACTGCTCAAAACACCTTTCTATTTATATTGCATTAATCAAATAATAGAGATGAAATACATATGTTTTCTCAAGCCTAAGCACAACCTGCAAGTTTATAGTCTATCCCTCTACCTGACTGACTGACTCTGGCCAACACTTAGCCAATTTTCAAGCCCTCCAAGCTCCTATTTCCTTTTGTTGTTTCTTGAGGAAATCAACCCCTATTATTTAGGAAACTACCTCAATTGGATTGTGCGATTCCTCTAGGTTCTTCCTCTTACTGCATGCACCACTTGTACACATTAGAATAGTCTATAATTGATAGTACATAGCCTTGGAATCTCCATCTCAACTGGGTAACTCGAATTCTCTGCATGCATCAATTATTTTGGGTTGATTGATTAGTTAATTGGTTGATCATTGAGTGCAGTTGAAGTTCCACTTCCACAACTTAACCTCCACTAGTTCCTCTAACATTTAGAACTAGTTTAACTAACCATAACTCAATTTAACTAAAACAGATTGCTAAAATCAGCAATCAATCATATTGAACTGAACTCAAGCTTCCCCGACTCGAATTAATTGAGTTAACTGAGTGACAAGTACCATGTCACCTCAGTTGACTACCTCCAAGATTTTTGTTGGAATGGAAATTCGAATTTTCTCTACTTTGACCAAGGCAAAGTCAAACTGAAATTTTCTTGTTGCATTTTCAGTAGGGGGAGAAAAGAAGAAGAGTAAAACAAGCCATCAGTTGAGGGGGAGTTTCTTGCAGTCTAGGCATCACTTTTGCAAATAGTTTATTCAGGTTGTTGCCATCAATTCCAAAGGGGGAGATTGTTGAGCATTGGGTTGTCATTGATGTCAACAAGACAAGTGTTGCCAAGCCCATTTGTTGTCTATAAGAAGGATCATGAATGACAATTGTTGGATCAAAGTTGAAAAAGGACAAGTGTACATGGCCTTGATTCCAGAAGCAGACTCTGAAGTAAATCAATAAATAAGTGGTAAAAGTCAAGGAAAATGAAAAGTAAAACTACATAATCATGTAGCCCTCAACGAGACCTTTCCAACAGTAGGTGGAATGCCTTATAAATCCTCATGGTTGAGGAGAAATGAATATTTGAAGTTAGCATTAAAATCATATCCAGTGGACATAACGTTTCAGCGAAAAGACAGGTTGGTTCTCAAGCAAAAAGATAATGTTAAACTCATATAAATTTCCACACGTGTGATTCACTTGATGCATGAAAAAATTGGTTTGTGTTTAGTAGAAAAGAAACATATTTGAGGTAGAGATTGAATCAAGGAGCAAGTATGAATTTCTAAGAAGGCATTATGGTTGCAGGTTAAGTTGTTGGAAGTTGAGTTGGAAAGGTTTGTGGCATACTTCATGAAGGCTTCTCTTTTTTTTAAGGGCTAGTTGCAGGCTACAACCTAATTTTAAAATAGGTTGAATTCTTTCTATTGGATGTTGAGACCAAGGTTTTTTTAGGACGAGTTTCAGTAAATTATTGTTTTATAAATCATAATTGAAAATTATTGCAATTTTAGTACTTCAATGAAAATAGATCAAGTTGTCTTAGGCTAAAATCCCAAAAGAGTTATACTTTTAGCATTAAAAATAAATAAATAAATAATTTCTCTTGTAGATTTATTCTTTGATTTAAATGTTGATTTTTAATGTTTTTCTAGTTATAATATTTGGCTTATAATCCTATGGTTGGAAAATATTGAAATTTTAAGGTTTTTTGTACTCGTGACATTTTGTTTTTAAAGCTACTGTTGAAAAATGTTGAAATTTTAAGGTTCTTCAGAATCAGGCTATTTGTTCTTTAACTCCTACTCGAATTTTATGGTTTTCCATGATCATGATTTTGGTTTTTAATGTCATAGCTTAAAAATGTTGGACTTTTAACCCTAAAAAAAGGGTGGTGCTACATCGTTACTTTTCAATCTTTTAGTGTTTTTTCATGTTTTTTGTGCAAAAATAGAGGTTTTTGGGAATACAATTCTTGTTTTGAGGTTATGGCGCTTGTTAGGTTGGTAACATTGTTTAAAGGGAAGCAAAAACTGAAGGGAAGAAGGACAATAAGGATACCAAGAAGAACGCAAAGCGTAAAGATAAATGATGTTAAGACTAGTGATAATACTGGTGGGGGTAAGGAGAAATAAAAAAATAAAGTGAAATTATTGTGCACGCTTGGCAAGGGTGATCATCTTATCCATCTTTGCCCTAGGATGCAAGATGCATAATACTTATTAGCACAACAAGCCTCGTCTAGTCAGTAGGTTGTGCTTAACTACCCTTTTCCTCAGGGTCAGCAACTTCTAGTTGGTGTTACTTCTAACTTTAGTCCTCGTCAAGGGGGAAATAAGAATGATTTGAATTCGAGGGACATTACATCGAAAATCTATATTTTCAGTGCTCAAGTGGACCTTTCAACTTGTGCTCACAATTATGGAGACCCTGAGACTTCTAAGGGGAAAAACCTTCCATCCCACAAGAATCTCTTCATATAGACTCATGGTTAATTCTATACCTCATGTGCCAAAAGGCTCATTAAAACGCTCGATGCATAATCCTAATGGAAAGGCCACACAAATTTATTCTATTTTACAATATTTGGCTCATGCACCTTATGTTATGTCACCTTTGGAGGTGTTCCAATCATGTCGCACACAAAGGAGCGTGTTAATCAATGCAATCGGAGTTGTGGAACCTAAGAATTCCCAAATGATTATGTTTGACACTAGCAATGTCAAACCACATCTCCCTCATCATATTTCCTTTCATATTCAGATGACTTACCATGCCAAGGCCATCTTTAGGATGGTTGTTCATGAAGGAGCTTCCACATGTGTCATCCCAACGTCATGTTGGAAATAGATTGGATCTCCCAAGTTGGTTCCATCACTAATGTTGTTAACCACATTTGACAATCATTCTCATAGGCCTCATGGATTTATTCATGCCTTTTTGTTTAAGTGAGGAGGAAAAACTATCAAATGTTGAAGTAGAGATAGTCAATGCAAAACTCAACTACAATCTATTGTTGGGGTGTGATTGGGTCTACACAATGCAAGTAGTTGTATCAATAATTTTTCACATGCTATCCTTTCCTTTTGAAGGAAATATTGTTACGATCAAACAGATGGCTTATTACCATCTTGACCCTAGTGTTGCATCAAATTTTATTGTCCCATTGGTGGATCAATCTTAGAATCCTAGTGAGAATATGGGGGTTGGAATGTATCCATCATTGATGAGCACTTATAATTTCTCTCCCTTTATTGCTTATGTTCCCACCATCTTTGCTACATCCATAATGACCTCTTGGAATTTTTCTTTCCATACTAGCTATTTCGAGGACCTGGGGATATTTCCTTCACATTTTGCCACATTTGAGGAAGGTCGATGGATGGGGATAGTTGCCCCTTTTCCTATAGTTGAAGTCACTTGACAAGTTATAGTTGATAGTGTGGCAGATGTCATTCCAACCACATATTATATGGAGTATGTGGATAGCGGTATGGTGCTTGTTTGGGCCACCAATTCAACCCAATGTTATCATTTGAAATATCTAAGATCCAAAATCATGTAAGTTTCTCCTTAACATGATAATTCTTCAAAGTTGTATAATTTTGACAGCTTTCAACCCTCATCACCTACCATTGTATTTATTACTTGCATTGATAATTTGAGAGAGCTTTTGCACGAGTGGTTTGACCATTTGAACTACCACTATTCGGAGCAACTCTTAAAGCACCAGATGGTGTGTGCCTACCTTTTATGTCTTCCAATAATAATGTGTTGTGGTTATGTACTTGGTAAACATTATAGAGATCCATTTCCATCCAACAAATAATGGTGTGCATAAGCGCCAATAGAATTGGTACATGGTGACATAAATATATCGTTTCTTGCTCCATCTTTTTCAAGGGCGGGATACATTCCCACATTAATTGATTATTATATTTTCTACACATAAATATATTGTATTACCCTAAAAATCGAAATTTTGAAAATTTATGTTGCTTCCAAAACACTAGTTGAAAATTAACTTAGCCATCTAATTATGAAAAATTGCACTAATACTAGTGGGAATATGTAAATAAAAAAATTTACTAACTTTTACTGCACATGTGGCATACAAATGCAGCATACAATGAACTTAAAAATCACTCTTAAATAAACGGAAAACTATATGGTCCAATATCAAAATTTAGCTCCTCAATTTTGGTATAAAACAATAAATTGTGTTAATTATATTTTGACTCGTACTCCAAGGAAGTAATGGATGTAGCTCCAAAAGAAGCTTGGTCTAAAATCAAGCCTAATGTAATTCATTTCAAAATGTTACTACTAACTTGGACCCATATTCCAAATGAAAAGCATAATACCATGGAGCATAAAAGTGAGCAATGTACCTTTGTTGGCTATTTTGAAGATGTTAAAAGCTATATGTGATTTGCACCTCAAAGGTCATCTTTTGGAGACATTTTTACTTTAATCAAGACTCCCTGGCCTATGTGCCTTTATCTCTTCCAATAATAATGTGTGTTGTGGTTATGTACATGGTAAACATTATAGAGATCCATTTCCATCCAACCAATAATGGTGTGCATAAGCGTCAATAGAATTGCTACATGGTGACATAAATACACCGTTTCTCGCTCCATCTTTTTCAAGGGCGGGATACATTCCCACATTAATTGATTATTATATTTTCTACACATAAGTATATTGTATTACCCTAAAAATCGAAATTTTCAAAATGTATGTTGCTTCTAAAACACTAGTTAAAAATTAACTTAGCCATCTAATTATGAAAAATTGCACTAATATTAGTGGGAATATGTAAATAAAAAGTTTACTAACTTTTACTCCACATGCGGCATACAAATGCAACATACTATGAACTTAAAAATCACTCTTAAATAAAAGGAAAACTATATGGTCCAATATCAAAATTTAGCTCCTCAATTTTGATATAAAACAATAAATTGTGTTGATTATATTTTGACTTGTACTCCAAGGAAGTAATGGATGTAGCTCCAAAAGAAGCTTGGTCTAAAACCAAGCCTAATGTAATTCATTTCAAAATGTTACTACTAACTTGGGCCCATATTCCAAAAGAAAAGCATAATGCCATGGAGCATAAATGTGAGCAATGTACCTTTGTTGGCTATTTTGATGTTAAAAGCTATATGTGATTTGGACCTCTTATTTTTTGGAGACATTTTTACTTTAATCAAGACTCCTTGGCCTACGTCCCTATGTCGTCATATTTACCATTTTTCTCTTCTTCTTTTGCAAAATTTGTATCTTTTCAAATATTGGTCCTTCTTCAAATGAACAGCCAACAGACCACCTACTCCTCTTCCTTGGGTCCAATTTCATGATCTTGCACCTCCAACTACTCCTTTTCAAAAATGGGTCTAGAAACAAGGGAAGTTGGTGTTCTTCAATTGGTGATCTGAATTATTCTAGCATTACTCATTCTCAATTTTGTCTGTTTGGTTTAGAGCTTATGGCCAAGCACATCAAAATTGAAGATCCACATAGTTATAACAAAGCAAATGGTCAACCTAAATGAGAAAGAGAATAAATGCACTATTTATTAGAGAATGACTCTAGAGATAATGTTCTACTCCCATAATGTCATGAAATTGTTCATTGCAAGTGGGTCTACCAACCTAAGTTTTTAGCAAATGGAAACGTGGACGAAGTCAAAGCCCCCTCCCCCTTGGTTGCCAAAGATTTCTCCTCTGTTAAACGCATTGATTACTCAAAAACATTTGCAAATGTTGCAAAGATGGATCCTTATATGGAGGTTCTTCCATAAAGACCACATATATTCTTGACTAAACGTTTGGACCAGGGCAATGTGGTCTATCATTAGGATGGATTGATTCGATCCATTTTTTTTCTTGAATTTCTTGCTTCCCAAGGTTGGGAGGTACATATATGGACATCAAAAGCGCAATTTTGCATGGGGACTTGCATGAAGAACCCTACAGAAAACAGCCTCCCAATTTTTGTTAGGGTGGCTCCGCTCTTGCTAGCCACCTCAAAAAGTCACTTCATGGTCTCAAGCAAACTCCCCAAGCTTGGCTTGAAAAGATGGGAATTTTTCTTTCATCATTTTGGGTTTTCAAGGTGTCAATATACGGTCCCAATGTTTATATTAAACATGTTAATGATGATCTCCTTGTCCTTATTCTCCATCACTAAGAGTGATTACCACCAAATCAACCATGTGCAGTCTAGTCTAATGGCAATTTGAGATGTATGAGTTAAGCCCACTTCATTAGTTCCTTGGTCTTCAAATCCAACAATCCGAAAAGGATATCTTTGATACACAATGTAATTATGCTCTTCACTAATCTCACAAGTTTCAAATGGAACATTTTAACTCCACATACTCTCCTTTTCAATTAACTATTCAACTTCCAAGGTTGATCCTACTTTGTAAAGATAGTCAATACGAAATCTTATGTATTTTGCCCATTCCTAACCAATCATTTAACTTAGATTTGTCTATTCATGACTAATGAGTGACATTGAAGTATTGACATGTGATCAACCATACACATCCATGATGGAGCCCCTCAAAAAGTTCAAAGTTTATCATTTTGTAGGGAACATTAAAACCTATGGAAAAATGAGTTGGTAGAAATTGTATTAGTCAATATTCAAAAGACCAAGTACCCACAAATATTTCCTCATTTCACACCTAAAATTATCCACGGGAAGCTAAAGAAGGCCATCAAACATGTTGAAACATTTAAGTGAACAAAAGTTTAACTATAAAAAATTGCAAACTTGCAAAAGGCCTTGAAACATGCAATCACATTCCTCCAAACTGAGGACTCTATCATTGTTCTAAATCGTGAGTCCAAACCTCTCCCACACCTCATTATTGCCTTGAAACATGCAATCACATTCCTCCAAACTGAGGACTCTATCATTGTTCTAAATCGTGAGTCCAAACCTCTCCCACACCTCATTATTGGTTTGGAAAGAAATTGAATAAAGCCTTGAAATTATTTTGTTATACTACTCTACCACCACAATAGTTTTGTTGTACTGCTCTACCACCACAAGACCACCCTGGAAGTGGAGATCAACCTTCAAGGACATGATACTCACGAAAACAATAAAAACATTCAACAAGCATTGCCTAGGGGAATGGTAGAAACCAAAAGAAGTTTGCTCGAGTGCATCATTGTTGTAGACAATATGAACAATTGTGGCAAGGCAGGGAAGAGCATAGTAGAATGAATTACCATATGCCCACCCTCGAAACATGCTGAAAGTTTCCTCCCTCCCAAGATTGCAAACAGCAACTCACCATGTGCAAAATGAACCCTAATTTTTGCCTCTAAGCTTTTTTCTTTGGAAGGATGAGTAGCAACCTTTTTGGACACAAACAAACAAACAAACAAAAAATCAGAAAAGTAGCAACATTTTAAAAAATATCTCGATCTTGGCAAATTTTATGGTCACCATTCAATGATTTTTTTTAATAACCAGTGATTTTTCCACACTTCATAATATCCTTTAATTTTTAAAAACCAGTGATTTTCCACACTTCATAATATCCTTTAAAACAATTTATTTAGGGAAATGGATGAGTTCACATAAACTTGCAGTATTAATATGCTCAGTTCTTATTTGAAAGGATCCCAAGAGTATGCAAAAAGAGGTTTGCAAAAAAATACATGTATACAAACTTTTAGTTTCATTTCACTGTAACGTTTGCATATGCTTGTACATTGTAAAAGAACATTTTCTTATTATATATTGGAAAAGCATATGTTTTCAATGTACTTGTGCTTCTTATATAGTTTGGGATAGTCCATCTTTGATATAACAGCAGATTGACAATCTTAAATGTTCAGATCACTTATTAAAGAGGCATATAGAGAAAAAGATTGGGGCCAAATTTCAACCCTGGGCTAATTTTCCATGTTTTTTCCCAAAAAAAAATCACTAATTTCCATATTCCCCAAATTATATAAGATAAACTTATTTAACCTTAAAAATTGCCAAAATTTTGTAAAAAACTATATAAAATCCTATGAAACCCTCGAGGCATAATTATGTAAATAGAAGGAAGCATGAGTTTAGTTATACAAATGATAAGATCATGATCCAAAGAGTCCATAACTGCTGAATGAAAGGATTATCATGATCCAAAGAGTCCTTAACAGCTGAATGAAAGGACTAAAGCTTTAAAAGAGTATTTCATGAACAGCAGTAAACTTTCTCTGCAAGAAAGGTCTTGCAAAGAGATCTTGTACATATATCATTTGATCAATGAATTTCATATATTTAGAGATTTTCTTGAATAATACTCAAGACCTGGACATAAACCTGTATGGGGAAAGTGTAATATTATTCACTACATTATACAAGGCAAATGTATGCCTCCTTGTTTAACAAAAGGGAAACAATAAAGCCTCGGGAACATTGTCATGTCCGAAGTGATTAATCAAGAGCACATACATGTATGCAAATGCCTTTTGCAACGAACATAATAGAAGTGGATGAAATAAATGAATTTTCCAATCTAGACTGTCGACCTATCAAAATATTGCAGAAAGAGCTTCACATGCATCCAATATTCAGCATGCCAATGCCAATCAAGAAACTTATATATTGCTTGAGCAAGCAGATAGCGTAAAAAAATAACTAATAATATTACATTAATCAATCGCCGCCTTGTTCCGCCTCCCATTCAATGGTCTGGGTATTCCTTCAAAAATAGGTCGGGGCACAGAAGATGTCGATACACCCTGAATATCACCCTTAGTTTGCCACCGTGAACCTGACTTGATTGGCGAGATCCTTCCAGAATCTTGCAGACTAGGAGTGCTTGATGATCTCCTGACCTTTGAAATTAATTCTTCTGCAGGCTTGCCATTCCCCGGACTTTCCCGCAACCCTCTTAATGAGCCAACTCCTGTAACAAATGCATCAGCCATAAAAGGATCACTGATTGTGAACTGATGATCAAGTGCAATTGTACCATCACTTGTCATTGAAAATTTACCGCCAGTTCTTGGCCTCAAAGACAGACCTTTTCCACCTTTTGCAGTATAACTGGATTCCTGCTTAAGGCCATTTTCTGTAGGACTAGTTGAGTAGTCCATCCCTTCAACCTTGGTTCGCCTTCTAACCGAGCTTTCACTTGCTTTCTCGATTTCATTACAACTGGAATCCGTAACAAGTACCTCCTTGAAAAGGAGATCATCAACAGTTTTTAAGGAATATTCACCTCTTCCACCCTTTTCAGCCTTATTCAGTAGATCTCCATTCGAGAAAATTTTAGACGTTCTATTTACAGCTTGAGGTCCACCATTTGCATAACTTTGTGGCGGGATAAATGGTTCACCTTCTGTGTGTAGTTCATTGTCTGCTCTGTATACCTTCATCTCTGTTCCTTCATTACTCTCCTGTGATGGTGAAAGACCATAATAACCTCTTAAGAGGCTCATTGCAAGAGAAACCGGTCTCTTCTCAGACTTCTTTGTCTTGGAGACATTTGTGGAATCAGAAGCATTATTCCTGTATGATGAGCGAATCCCATAACGTGGTGGTAATCGAGAAGAAATAGAGCTGCACAGAAATCCAAGCACATTATTAAAGACTGACAACGTGGAGTGAGTGCACTTACCTTGAACTTTCCGTTAATTAATAATGTATAGGCATAATGTAACTAATGAATTTCATGCTGATTAAATTTTAAAAGACTGAAACACTCTCATTGCTGAACATAGGAACAAAGTGTGGTCCACTCTACCAATTTCCCAGAATAACAAGTAAAATACTTGAGAAGCAATTTTAAACAGGTACCCATGAGTTCTTCAGTTTGAAACCAGAATGATAGTCTATAGTCACTTCAAAGTTAGCACAACACAAAAACCAGGGCATGATAAGATAAACCATGCAGGGAATACTGTTCAACAAGACTGGTGGGAACAGTTTTAAATAGTGAGTACATCTAAAATTCATTAGAGATGACATCCTATATTAACACGAGTAGGTCTCAGAACCAGCATCCTTGATTTGCCTGCAAGAATTCTGGGCAAGTATGATTGTCAAAAGCTGACTGTGATCAACTTCTGATTTTTTATAACTTTAATTGTCGTGAAGAACATACAAGTTCGGTTATGATGATTGTCTCTAAGAAACAAGATCAGTAAGACAATTCGGCTATAAAATAATCCAACACAAATTTCTTATGATAACAGAGAATGGACTTACTGGGTATGGTTTGGAGGCATGGTAACTAACAAGTCCTTCAGATGGTTATATAGGAAGCTGGAATATGGATTTGAGGAACAATCCTGAAGAAACTGTACCTTCCAATTTTTTCTTCGACGTGATAGTGGCTTAGTATCAAGGAAATGGATATTAGACATCACAAGGACAATAGAAGGATCACACATCGTGAGACTAATGGTCCACTTCAAAAAGATTCAGTCCCGCATAGCACTGGTAGTAATGTCCCTAATAACAAAGGTTCCATCACTAATATTTATATACCCAAGCAATAAGCAGCAAGGCTCATTCTATCCCAAGTCTACAACATTCTATTTTTGGACGGCATAACATCGTCCTTAACTACATTTTAACCTTTTTCCAAAAATGCACATCGGCATAAAGCCAATTTACTTGCAGGATTACTATTGCTACAGTGAGGTTTTATGTATCTTGAGACTTCTAGCTACAATGCTTATAATCGTCTTGTAGTAAATAAAGGGAAACACCACAAATCACCATCACAAACCTATATTACCAGATTCACCTATGGAGAGGCAAGGATCCACATTTCTGTCTGGATATCTAGATCCAGCTCCTCAGTATTTTCCTGTTTGGAAACCATAGTTACTAGACTCACCAGTTTGACCTCAACTCAAATATCAAACCCAGCTCAGCCCCCTTCCCATGCCATGTTGAACCGCTGGCAAGTCAAACAGATTTTTGCCTAGCTTACAAATACCCAGAATTAAACCATATTTGCTCATTTTCACCACATATTTTTGCCTTGCTTCATCCATAGTGCTCCCAAACCTGAAACATACAAAGTGTGACAGCTAGGGCGTCAACATCTAGGATTTGCAGCACAAACAAAGCAGTTTTCCCACACCAAGAGCAGAGAGGCCTTCACAATCATAGTTCCAGCAATCTAATATGGATTTTCAAATCACATTCAACAATTTATCAGCCCCCAACAGGCCAAATCATTTCTAGAGATAGAATCAAGCTTCTTGCATCTTTTTTAGCTGCTGTCAGGGTTTTTAAAATATTTATGTTTTCCTTGTCAGTGTTCCACGGGGATGCATTCCCTAGTGGGGGAGCACATCCCCATGTTTCCCATGCTCCAGAAACAGGGGGCATCTAGGCAAATGCTTTCCCATGTCCCCTTTTGGAGGAAACTTGGGGAAACATTTCCCCAGTGCAGGGGAGCACGTTTTTCCATAGCTTACAAATACCCAGAATTAAACCATGAAACATACAAAGTGTGACAGCTAGGGCGTCAACATCTAGGATTTGCAGCACAAACAAAGCAGTTTTCCCACACCAAGAGCAGAGAGGCCTTCACAATCATAGTTCCAGCAATCTAATATGGATTTTCAAATCACATTCAACAATTTATCAGCCCCCAACAGGCCAAATCATTTCTAGAGATAGAATCAAGCTTCTTGCATCTTTTTTAGCTGCTGTCAGGGTTTTTAAAATATTTATGTTTTCCTTGTCAGTGTTCCACGGGGATGCATTCCCTAGTGGGGGAGCACATCCCCATGTTTCCCATGCTCCAGAAACAGGGGGCATCTAGGCAAATGCTTTCCCATGTCCCCTTTTGGAGGAAACTTGGGGAAACATTTCCCCAGTGCAGGGGAGCACGTTTGCGGAGTCTGTGACCTTGGTAATTAATTGATAATATCAAATTCTCAAATTAAAAGTGGCATTCACCTCTATCTTACCTTTTCTATCCTTTTACTTAAAATTTTAGCATTACCACTAATTGTTTTGGTGTAACAGCCCCCTCCTATTTACTCACCATAACACTGATTAAGAAGGGGGGGGGGGGTTATTATGCCGACCCAAGATCCAAGGTGTTATTATGGAAATGGGGTAAGAATAAATTCAATCATTTCAACTCACTTAAAGCCTGAGTTTGACATCACCATTGCATTCGTCTTGTCAAGATGATTCCAGTGATATAAAACTTTACCTAAATCCGACCATTGGATCAAGAGATGTGACCGTTGTGGTTTTGGTGAATTAGATAGCGCCACAACATCATCTCAGCCATGTGGCTATAACCCCTGGCTAATCTCCCAGTGCCACTTGGCATTTATTGTTATGAATAAAATATGTATAATAATAAAAAAATGTAAATAATAATAATAATGATTAATGATTAATTAACTAGTAGCTAATAATGAAGACGCATGTCTCTAAGGACATGACCGTATGTGAAAAGGTAGGTTGCCTAGGGTATATAAGCAGGCCCTCATCCTCATTTGTAATCACCTCATCAATTCTTTATATAATATTCAATATACAATTGATTGTCCTACAATGGATGTCTTTGTCTTTCAAGTATTTTGAAGATTACTCCACTGCGTATACAAACTTTATTCATTAAATTGGTATCAGAGTATTTCTCTGAGTATACGAACTTTGTTCATTACATTGGTATTAGAGTTGTTTGATCCTTTGGCCGCTCAACCACTGCAAAGAGCCAATCTGATCCAGCCTTTGGCCATCAACCTTGTTGTCGTTGTTATTTAAGCGTTTTGCTACAAGAGTGGGAGTTTCTCCATTTTACCAATTTTGTCATTCAGACCCTTGGCCATTAAAAAAAATATTATATATATAATAAAAAAGAGATATAAAAAAGTCAAAAAGAGTATATATATATATATATATATATATATATATTATATTACAAAAAAAATCAACACATATAAAAGAAAGTGTATATAATATATATATATATATATATTTATATATATATACTAAAAAAAAAGGCGATTAACATTACATATAAGAGAATCCAATTTAAATAAAATATATATATATATATATAAAGAAAAGTACTTGTCGACCACAGTAGGCAACCATAAGTTGCAGCCCAAACACATATGAGGTTGCCGACAGATCGATGCCCTCATATCGTTAGTCGATTTGTCGTTGTCCCTGATCGAATCTGCCACAGACGCTGCCCGTGCAAAGATAGCATTTCGTTCCATCCACACTATTGCCATTAATTGTTGATTTTGCACCCTCCCTTTACCAACACTACAGCAACAATAATCATCGGACCTCATAGCCGCCATAGTCAACGCATCTGATATCAATCATCATCCTTCACTGGCCCTAGGACACCGCTATCGCAATTTCTTCCACCGCCACCCTCCATTTATGCATACCAATTATGCTGCCACCATTGTTCCTCACTCCCGCTGCATCACCCTATTTATTCGTTCTATAAGTCTATCCATCTGCCAAACATAAGCCATTTTCATAACTGCAACTAAATCACAGGGAATAAACACCCAACACAAATCTCTGCAGGTTACATTAAGTTAGTTGTGTGATTAAATCACAACGTCACTAGCCGTCGATGGAAGGCCGCCATCGTTTCAAAGATTCATGACCATTCCGTATTGGTTGCCTAAACTTGATTATCCATCAAATATTAGAGTCACAAGTTACAACTTCCACGATGATTGGGAAGTTCCAAATATCCTTTCATTTTTTAAAATAATTCCAAGGGATACATCAATATTAATAGAAGTGCAGCATAAACTAAATCTTTTATTTAACTGATCATATTAGTGTAAAAGGTTTGACCAACAATTTATTTAAAAGGTAAACTATTTAATGTCTCTGATAGACATATATTCAAAAGAGTGATTTTAGAAAAGGGTTTATGCGACAAAGACATATTAATCTTGCAAGGGATAAAAAAACAAAGAGATAGAAGATAAAAAATAAAAACAAAAAGTGAGGAAAAAGAATTTAATAAAAAACTTTCAAGTGGGGTATCTATCTATTAACAAAGAAAGACGATACAAGGGTTTAAAAAGAATAAAAATAAAAGACAATCAAGGGAGAAATTGGGAAGTCATTCATAACATGAAGAAAATAAACCATTATATACCTAATATCATAAGGGATATTGTTGAAAGTATAAAGAAGGAATATTTTTAAAACCCTACGCTCATGATAAAAAAATAAGAATGGATTTCTAAATTAGAAATTAAGGAAGATTCTCCTATAAAGGTATTCCAATTGTAGATTTTAGATTATTTACATTAAAGGGGTGTATCCAAGGGAAAGACATTAGTATCGCTATTAATCCAAGCACCGAGAATAATTACATCAATACTAATTTGGCAAATCAACTATTAGTTCTAGAGCCAAATATAAGCGAACGAAACAATATTTTTGGCAAAAAAAGAATACGAAATTAATGATTTACAAATGATAGTTGATCATTATGAGTACATATCTCAATTTCGTGTCGTAACTATGTTTGACAAAGAGATTGACATAATTCTCAGTCGACCTTGGTTCAAGGAATTAGGTGCGTTCATGTTAAACACATAAAAAAAAAACTCTATGTTCTCTTACAAGAAGAAAATGGTCACATTCCAAGACATGACAACAAAATCAGAACTGATAATGCCTTCATCAAAAGCCCTTAAGAATATTTCGAAACTAATGTTTCAAGAGAATCCAGAAACGGTATCAAAAAAACAAAGAGCTTGAAGAAGTCATATCCAACAAAAACAAGGAAAATTCATGTTTGAAGGAGCATAATCAAAAACTATTTACACAGGTCAGAAAATGTAAAGCAGCAAGCTAAGAAACACCATTTAAAACAAAAAAAGGAAATTTCTAAAAAGAAACTCAACGAAAATCTATCAAAAAAAGAAGAGGAAAATCTATGCTTAAAGAATCTTAACCAAAGGTTATTAGAACAAATCAAAAGTTCAAAAAATAAGCAGGATACTAAGAATAAAGTCAACAATCCAAAAAGCAAACAGTTTTTATGTCTAAGGAATCATAATCAAACCTTCTTACACAAATAAAGAAGCTTAAAAGTAACAAGAAGTCATCAAATGACAAGTTAAAATTGCTTACTCAAGAAGCAGTATTGAAGTCTCCAGTGGTAACAGTCTAAGTTGAAGATAAAGGAACAAATACCGATCTAGTCAATATCACAACTCAAGAAGATGAGAAACCAACAGAAGTTAAAACATATTCAAATGTTGCAATTCAAACAATGGAAATTCCAAGTGATGATTCAGTAAGCAACTCGACAACAACAATATCTGAAGTAAAACAGGAAGTTGCCACACATATGTAAGGGCAAGTCCAACCAGAAGAACTCCTTATCGACCTCTGAATCACAAGAGAAAACAACTAAGTCAGACTACATATTTGAACCATTCAAAACGGAAACAACATAGTTATGTTCCAAGGAATGTTGAAGTTTGCAAAATCCAGTCCTATGATACCAATTCATTACAAGTTTCCAGTCACCGCAAGATTCCACAGAAGATTGATTTAGGATGGTCAGAACCTTTCTCAATGCAACAAGTTTGTTTATCACTTAAAGGATCCTATCATCATGTATCAATGAAGATGACAACTCCAAGAATTTGGACGAATGCGCACATATTACAAGAACAAGAAACAGATGACATGCTTTTTCATCAATAAGCTTTGAGGACAAAGCTTTCGAAAGAGGAAGGAAATGTTATGAATAAAATATGTATAATAATAAAAATAATGTAAATAAAAATAATAATGGTTAATGATTAATTAACTAGTAGTTAATAATGAAGAGGCATGTCTCAAAGGACATGACCATATGTGAAAAGGTGCCTACCTAGGGTATATAAGCAAGCCCTCATCCTCATTTGTAATCATCTCATCAATTCTTTATATAATATTCAATATGAAATTACTTGTCTTACAATGGATGTCTTTGTCTTCGAAGTATTCTGAAGATTACTGTGTTGTGTATACGAACTTTGTTTGTTACATTTATTTATTGGTTGTTGACCCATTCATATGTTTATGTTCCACAACCCTATGCCTTGCATTGAAATGCAACGCTTATACATATATGCACCATTATATATATATATATATATATTCAGGATACTTGACGGGTTGTTTTCTTCCGACAATATCCCGTCTCTTTGGCATGTTACCCCAACTCCTCTCCCTTTGCACTTTCGCAGATTACTCCAAGGTTGACCCTCCAAGCTGAGCCATTTGTGGGCCCGCACTTCTACACCAATGGTTAGGCTGTCGAGCTCGCATGTCTGTCGCGACAGCCCGGGCTTACGTCATCCCACCCATTTTAATGTGCACTCCTCTTCATCCTTTAAGGGAATGACCTCTGGGCTAAGGTGTAATGTGGACCACACCTCCCAATGTGTCGCTCACTTGTGATTAGCCCATTGTCAGCTCCACGCCAACGACCTTGCCAATCCAGCTTAGGTCCTTATCAGCTCGGCCCTTCTCTTGCATGACTTCGCGTAATCATTCGAGAACGAGACCTCCGGGCTGACGTCATCCCGAGTCTCCCTTCGATCGTCGATCTCTCTGAGTCAATCTCGATCATTGATCTCTCTTGTTAATTCTCTGCCCACCATTATGCAGACTTTGCGTTCAATCATGCACCGTGGTCATATGGCTTAGCGATCTGGATTGGATCCAGCCCATACTTGGCCCAATAAATCTTATCGTGACCATTGATGAGGTTTAAAGAGGGGGCTAAGGGTAAGGCTTCTATCGGCACCATTTGCAAAGAGGATTCAGCCATGGCGTAGCCATGGTGGTTCTAAGCGAGACAAGAAAGGCATATGTCGTTCAAGCTACATCGTGCCATTGGAGGGGAGCCTAAATTGATTCAGTTGCGATGGTTTTATCCAGATCTTAAGAAAAGAGTAACATGCTCAAACTTGAATCTGGTGGTTTAAAGAAGATCAACCGTTGGAATTAACACCACCATAGATGGAAGGAAGTGCCTCAGTGGCTTTACCAAGCTCAAGGGACTTCGACAACCACCTTAGTAGCGACTCAAGCGCGCCGCCATGCTACTAATAATCATACTTACAACTAACTCACAAGGATGACAACAGTGCATGTCAATCTCCAATTCCACCAATTTCTCCAACATACAAAGAGGCTTATTTAGCCCTTTTTTATCAAGAAATCATTACATCCAATATCCTTACAACAAACAGGGAATTCAACCATTCATGTAACAAGCATATATGGAACTAAGCATTTAACAAGGCATAATATTTTTAACAAGCACATCTTGCACTCACAAGGGTGTATTAGCATATGAAAATCCCTGCATAAAAGCACAAGTACCAATGCATGCATGCAAGACTATTCATCAAAACTCTGAAGTCCTTGAACTCGGGGAACCAATCATCCCTCATGCGACAACATTAAGTTAGGCATTTATGCATATAACTCATGTATGAAGGCATCGATGTAAAGCACAGTACCAAGGGGACATGCTTCAGAACTTTAAAGCTTACAAGCATAGGAAGATCAACTAATCTTCTTACAAACAACGCTAGAATGAGTATTCATGCTCATATTTCCTAGTTGGAATCACCAATGCAAAGTCACCGCACATAATAACATGCATCAAAACATCATTTCCTTTCCATTACAAGAAACCATAAGCAGTCATGCAACAAATGCAACATCAATTCAACATTTCAAAGAGAACTTGGTAGCAAGGAAAGCATATAAACACTTATCTTAATTTCACATTGAAGTTGGGCCACTGAGATCGGGACTATAACTCTCCACCCAAACATAGACAAGCCACAGTCAAGCCTTTCTTACTGTTGTCACCCCTGAGCCAGATTCCAAAGCTTGAGGTGGGGTGCTTCTGAGTATTTTAAGTCAACCAACACAGCTGAAACAAGATGTCACAAAGCCCTCACAACCTTCATCCACTAGCTAAGCTCTTTATAACTCATACAATTCAGGTAGAGACATAGTCATGCCATCAATTCACTATGCAAAGAGCTCCAACTCACTTTCAGGAGAAAAGCATCCACTCTCAAGAAGGTTAAATAGTGGTCAAGTTGTCTATGGGTGAGAAATCACTTTTCTAGATGGTTCCACAATGAGTCAAGCACCAGAGTTTCAACCCAAAGGCACTCCAAGTGGTTCAATAGTCCTCACAAGCACCTAATCAATTTTCCCTAATTCGGAAAATTCACAAACCACAAGCTTTCAGTGGATCCTTCCCCCTTACAAGCAAGCCTTGCTCTCTAAATCCAATCGCTAACAAGCCTCCTCAAAGGTTTCCACAACTGGTGCCCCCTTTCTCAAGGCTCAATCCAACGTCAATATTTGTTTTCCTTTTCGGCTCTCTTTTTGTGTTTTCCACCTAGCGAGCCCTGTGTTGCGTTCCCCTTCTCTGATGTTTGCTTCTACTTCCCCTATGCACATGTCTGCACTGAGACCTTAATGAATGTCCCTCATGTTTTTTTCCAAAACCAATTAACTGCCATGTTCCTTTCACGGCTTGCGCAGCAGGCAATCACTTGACAGCGCAGCCCATGCTGCTTTTAATTTTTCTGTCTTTTTCTTTGCTTGTGATTAGGCTAAAAGACACTTGGGTCAGTCCTTCCATTTAAGTTGGATTCAAAGCACAGTCAGCACATTAAGTTGTTTTCCACCAACCAGGTTTGTTATTAAAGAAAAACCATTTCCTCAAGCAACCCCCTTCCTCGAGCAATGGAATTTGTGTCCTTTTCTCAACTATTTCAATAATTACAATTATTTACAAGAGGGAAAAATGTTAACCAGAGGACATCACAATCCCCTCCCCCTTAAAGGAGATCATTGTCTTCGGCGTTCAATGACACATATATAATGAAACACACTTGAAAAACAGACTTCTTGTTTCATGGAGCTTTATAGACTCAGCGCTTTACAACATTTACAACTCATACTCAGTTACTTGTCCAGCAACTCAATGGATATATATATATATATGGTGTATATACATTAACTCGGACATCTTTAAGTGGCGCTTTGCAGCTTTCTTGGTGCTTTTGTTGTGCACTCTAATATCTCCAAGTTGTTGTAGTCCTCTTTTCGATCTGCGTCATTCACCTCGTCTGGGTAATTCCTATGTTTTCCTGTAACATGGCATATAATCTCTCATGAGATTCATTATAGAAAAATTTCAAGAATTTAAATTATACCCACCACCCAAGTTCAGCCTTCCTCATTTATTCATGTTCTTTATTCATTGCATCCCATATAGCCATTTATATTTGCATTAAATAACGTTTATACAATCATTCTTCCATAAGAATGATTCTTGACAAGACCATGTCAGATACAATGGCATTTATACATACATACTAGCATGATTATGAAATACATTTGCATATGTAATTAGCGTCAAGGTCAAGAGAACTTCCTTTTGAACCATTTTCATGGCTTCCATATCGTTGTCCATTATCCCCATGGACCAAAACAGCCCACTTGGTTGTCATATTGCCATTCAATTAGTCATGGATAATCAAATGTTAATTAGAATCGAAGTTCAGAGAACTCCATGTATGGTTGTCATATCTAGGAGTGATGCTCCAATATACAACAACGATGGTCTTTCCCAACCCACCACCCAAGTTCAGCCTTCCTCAGTTATTCATGTTCTTTATTCATTGCATCCCATATAGCCATTTATATTTGCATTAAATAATGTTTATACAATCATTCTTCCATAAGAATGATTCTTGACAAGACCATGTCAGATACAATGGCATTTATACATACATACCAGCATGATTATGAAATACATTTGCATATGTAATTAGAGTCAAGGTCAAGAGAACTTCCTTTTGAACCATTTTCATGGCTTCCATATTGTTGTCCATTATCCCCATGGACCAAAACAGCCCACTTGGTTGTCATATTGCCATTCAATTAGTCATGGATAATCAAATGTTAATTAGAATCAAAATTCAGAGAACTCCATGTATGGTTGTCATATCTAGGAGCAATGCTCCAATATACAGCAACGATGGTCTTTCCCAACCCACCACCCAAGTTCAGCCTTCCTCATTTATTCAAGTTCTTTATTTAAGCATAGGGCCTCCTTAGCTCTTGTACCAATACACCCCGTTTTTCGCAAAAGGGATAGCACTTGATCGATATGTCCGCGTCGTCCAGCTATCATCGTCAGCCTGATCATGTTATATTGTAAACCCTTTCTGCATGTGTAAATTGTAAATAATCTCAGCAGATCTGTGTCGTGTATGTAATTGCCTAGGAAACCTAATTTTCTGGTAATGATCTACATTCCGAAAGGTTTTTGACTCGCCGATCCATTCTCGAATGGTCGGCAGAGTTTCCCTTCAGCCTTACCCCAAAGCCAAAATGGATTATGTCACTGGGATGTTAGGGGAGTCCTAATGTTCTAGATCGAGTCTATGTAAAAGTGATTTGGGAATAATCCTAACTATTTGGTTAGGTTATTTTATTACAAATTGTTTGATCTGCTAGGTTATATTGTGTCGCAGAACTGAGTAGTCTGTGAGGGTCTTTTGTAAATGGGTTTTTCCCCTTGAGATGTAAAAAATGTAAAAATCATGATGTAAAGGGTCTCGAAGGTTGGAAAAATAATTTGTCCCCTCATAGGTTAAATAATTAAATTCTCTGGACAAAATTAATTAAAATCCTAAACCAGAAATTTAATTAATTATAGGTCCTAGGTAAATTTAAATTTCCCAAAGGAAAAATTCATGGATCCTTTAAAAAAATAATTTTGAGAGGTTCAGGGACTAAGATAAATTGATTATTTTGCTAAATTTTAGGCCTTTGGTCCCTGGGGTTAAGTAAAAGTCAAAAATTTGAGAAAATTGATGCAAAATTTTAATTTTTGAATTTATTAAAATGCATTTAGTTGAAAAATTCGAAATTTCCTCAATAATTAAAATTTCGACAAATGAGATTACAAGAAATTTTGATCCTCATCAACGGTCGAGATCACTTTGACAAGGATCACTCGAACTAGCCGTTGGGAGATTTATCTTTAAATAGAAGGTCAGTTGTCAATTGAGATGATTCAATCTCGAAGTCGTGTGCTAAGTGAAAGCTCTCTTGTAATCTTTTTTTATGAGCAATAAAGAAAGACTTTGGGGTTAATTTCTGCTGGTGTTACTCTTCGTGGAAATGTTGTAAGATGTCTTATTTTCATGCATAGATTTCCTTTTAGCCATTGATGATAGCTTTTTGAAGAGTGATTTAAGCACAGGTATCTTGCTTGATCACTAGGGTTTGAATGGTAATTTAAGTTCTGAATATAATGGCAGGTATCTCTATTAAATCTGAATTTTATTATCGTTTTTTCGCTCTACGTTAATGGTTGAATTGAGTTGTGCAGGGAATTCTTGATTTTTAGATCATCTGGCGTTCGGGGAAGTTTTCAGTTGGACCAGCCAACTCCCGATTAGTATTTTCTAAAGAGCCCAGCTTGATTGAATCCCGGGTTTATCATAAGAAGTTTCATTGTTGATGCATGAAGGGTTTTGGGCGAAGCACCTCCGTTTAAATTTAAAATTTCAAAAATTTTATGTGCTAAATTGATAAATCTGGCTTTTAAGAGCCTCAGATTATCAGATTTGGGAGCAGAGTTGGACTCACACTCGCCAGATCTGGTAGATCTGCTACCCTTGCGCATAGATCTGTAATTTTTTTTTAATTTTTCTGACTTAGCGTTTCTGGGGCTTCATTTTTTGGTATATCGGGATTTTGGGTGTTTGTGTTTTCAAGAACAAGGTGCAGATCTGAAGGTGAAGTTTAATTTTGAAACTAGATCTAGGCCCTGGAGGGTAAGATCTAGCCTCAAAACCATCTCTTGCAGGGACATTACTTCTGTAGTCCAAAGTTTTAAAAAAAAATTATCTAGAGACGATTTTACAGGGGTTTCAAGTAATAAATCTGAAGCAGAACATATAAATTTTATTCAGAAATCTCTGGGAAATTTTTAAGGATTTATTGGGCTGCTATTTTCTTTCCCTGTCTGCTGCCTGGGATCTTCAATTTTTCTATTGCCTGAAAAATTTCGAAAAAAAAATTAGGCTCATAGCCTTTTGTTGTTGCCTGCAGAACCCTGCCTACAGCGTCCTCATTGCTCCATCCTTCACGTAGCTCCATCCACACGTTGTCTATTGCTCAAACCTCTCCTTTCCATTACCTGCATCCTCCACGTCCAACCCACAAATAACTCGAGCTCCTATCACTATGATTTCCTTGCTCCTCGACTCTTCCACCGCAGCCCTCATTTCTATCCTTGATTTGTTGTCTGCCTTGATTCCATCGACTGCCTATCTAACCCCTTCCAAGCAGTCTCTCCTTGTTGCACCTCCATTCCCTCATTCATCTGCATCGTTGCTCTTTCCCTAGCCCGAGCATTCCTCATCAATCTGCAGCATATAAAACATTGCACCATCTCATCTCCTTTCACATCCCTGTTCGTTGCCATACACAGCCTATCTTTACCAGCGGCTACCCATATCTACGTCCATCCCTCCTCCCTTTGTCGTCTTTCATTCTCGTTCCTCCTTAACACGCGTCCATTCCATCTGTTGCTACCTCCGAGTGATTTCCCTCGACTCATAATCTCTGCCTCCATCGACCTGATTTCCCTTCTGTCACAGCTTCCTTATCAAGTCGTCAAACCTGCAAAACGATAAAAGGCTACTTACCTTTGTTTTGTTTTGGTTTCATTTAGGTTAGTTTCTTTTAGATAATTCGATTTCTTATGAGCTTTCATTTTTTTCTTTATTTAAAAGAAATCTAAAAAGGGGGAAAAATATTTTAAACTTTTTTTTCTATTTTCGACTTTAAACTTTTTATATTTTCAAATTTCATTTTGATTTGTTTTGAATTGGATTTTGATTTTTTTTATTGAAAATAAAAGATATAAATCCAAAACCCAAAAAACCTAAAAATAAAACTAAAAATTTAAAAAAAAAAATGCTTCATTTCAAATGTGACTAAAAATTAAATCAAAAAATTTCACGTTAATAGATTTTAATTTTTTTTTAATGTGGCCTCTGGCCCATTAAAAAAAAATAAAAATTATTAAATCTTTTTTGATTTATTTTGGTCACATTTAGTCTTGCTTAGCAGCACATCGAAAAGTTTTCCTAAAGACTAATCAAATTTATCAAGGGTAAAATCTAAAGGAGAGTTTTATGGTATTAGTATTTGTCATTTTTGTATAGTTAAATGTGCTTAAATTTTTTATCTAAAGATTAACTATTCGAAAGTGGTGAATTTCCTAGATTTGGGTCACTAAGCATAATTTTTTAAATCTAGGATCGAAATTGGATAACATTTAAATTCCGTGGTTGTTTAAAGTATTTTTATCTCTTGAAATTTAATTGCTAAAACATTGTGCATCTGTTGAATATCTTGCAAAATCTATCGTGATTGCTTGAAGTATTTAATGCCCGTTACATGTCAAATATTTTTCAAGTGATTATTAAATAATCTTGTCATGGAACTATAATAGATCGTATATCTCTGTTTCGTAAGCAACAGTTGCTAATCGATTACTTGGTCTTCATTTCCCTAACAAGATCGTCGACTCCATAAAGGCACTGGTATTAATCATTTAAAATCTAATCAAATCCTAAGTCTTTCTAAATTTTAATTGATTGCCTCGTTGTGTCTCCCGAGCTGGTTGATTCCCCGCTAGCTCTTCTTTATTCCATTTTTCCGTAGGGTCTACCCCCCTTAGCCTGCTATAGGGAGACAGCTTAAATGGAGAGATTAGGGATCAGGGTGACAGCCTCTAATTTGAGCATTGTCCCAGTGCCCAGACATTCTGTGCGACAACACCTTCCATGCCTAACCAATGCTCCCAAGGCCCCTGAAGCATGAAGAACGAAAGGCAAAATCCAAGAAAAAGAAGGCAACTGTAAAAAGAAGAAATTCATGACAACAGTCATCAAATCACACAACAAAATAGCATGGCCATGTGCAATCCAACAATAAAAAGGAAATTTGAGCATGAATCAATCGATGGACACAAAACATAAAATATGCAACCAACATAACAACTCAATCCCCATGAGTCCCCAAGGTATAGCTCAATTGGTCGAGTTCCCGTTGCTAAGTACCTTGCCAATTGGGAGGTCACGAGGTCAAATCTCCTCGGTGCCCTTAGGGTTAGGGCCAACCAGATAAGTCGGCGGGTAGATCCATTAGGGTGGATCTGCCCGGATTATTACCTGTGGATGTAGCAGCCACTCAATGACAGTCAATCAACGCTAGTCAATGCAGGGGTCAAACTCATCGATTTTTGTGCCCAGAACAACAGCCTGCCCAAACAGAAGTCTCCCTCACAAAACCGCAGTCAAATAGGGTCAACATTGATCAAATTCATACTCCTAAAATTTCGGTCTCCTAAAATTTCGGCCTCCTGAAATTTTGGTGAAATCTAGTCAACGCAGCGACTAGAAAATCAAACCTTCCTTCGCACGTGTGGAGAGAGAGAGAGAAGCCCTGAAATCTGTACCCAATCAAGATGAGAGAGGGAAAGATGAATGAGAGTGATGCCATGAGGAGGAGGCGCATTGTATTTATATGCAACGTTGAAGGCTGGAGGAGGCTAATTTGATGGTTGGCCAACCTTGACAATTTGTCCATAATCAAAATAAATTCATAACTTCATTTGTACATGCCAAAATGGGATGATCTTTAGATCAATCCTACACCTCTCGGAAAGAGGAATCCAAGAAAAATATCAATTGCCTCATAAGCACTACCCAAAGTGATGTTTGGCCCTAGTTGCAAAATTTAACAGATGGTGATGAGAGTGATGATGTCTCCTGGTAGCAAAGTCGGAGTATATACCAAAATGATGCACACAAGTGCTAGCTCTTCCTCCTGGGGTACTTAGTGGTGCATTTCCCTTCATAATGTCTTCACTCCCCCGTTTATGCCTCTTCATGGATCTGCTACCATCTGCCCCATTTGTTTTCTCTTCAGACTCTCGAAGACTTCTCTTTTCTCTATGGTTAGGTTTCCAAGCTCATGTTGCCTTTGTCTCTGTAAGTATGAGAGGCTTTGAATTATGACTAAATTTATCTCAGTAAGCCTCTCTTGGGCTCTTACTAGCCTTTCATTATATGCCTTGAAGCTTCCAACCTCGGCCCTTAGGTTCCTCAAAGTATCCATCCAACCAAGAGAATTTCCCCCTCCCCCTTGGCTAACTGATCTTTCTTTTTCATTTGTCCTAGCCTCTTTGTTTCGTTGTTGTGATTGATTAGAACTACGTCGCACCATCTTCTTGTTCATTTCTTGGCCTTCAAAATTTATGTGGTACCATCTTCTGTTGTTCTAGGTGATCTTCATCTTAAGTTATGTGTTGTTACACACACACATAACTGTTATATTTAGACAAAATGCAACATATAACAATTGTTATCACCATGGCTCATTGTTGGGAATATGTTGGTGCAAGGCTAGTTGAACAATACGTTGCAAGTTAGCACATCAATAATACTAAATTCATATCAATCGCTAGTACCATGCTACTAGCCCAAATCACGAGGAAAGCTCAGCACAAATACATGCATGCAATCTACCACATACCAGTTCTTAACACCTAAACATTTCTTTAGTTAATTTTCTAAAAGTCAATATGAAACTACTTGCAGGAGCCCTGCCTTCACTTGCCCATGATAGAGCCCATCCAATCCAAGTGTTGAACCTGAATGCTTTGATACCACTCTATAATAGCCCCCACCTGATTACTCACCACAACATTATTTAAGAGGGAGGATTACTATGCTGACCCAAGATCCAAGGTGTCATTATGTAAATGGGGTCAAAAAAAATTCAATCTTTTCAACTCACTTAAAACTTGAGTTTGACATCGTCGTTTGTCTCGTCAAAACAAATCTGGTGATACAAAAATTTACCTCACTCTGTCCTTTGGATCAAGAGATGTGACCATCGTAGTTCTAGCGAATTAAATAGTGCCACAACATCATCTTACCAATGTGGCTATACCCCCTAGCTAATCTCCCAACACCACTTGGCATTTATTTATTGGTTTCCCACACATTCATGGGTTTAGGTTCCACAACCCTGCGCCTTGCATTGAAATGCAACGCTTATACATATATATATATATATATATATTCAAGCCACTTGACGGGTCATTTTCTGCCTGCATTAGTCCTGTCTCTCAAGCCCGATACCTTGGCTCCTCTCCCTTGAACTTTCGCATATTACTCCAGGGTTAACCCTTTGGGGTGACCCTTCCGTGGGCCTGCACATCTGCACCAATGGTTAGGGTATCGAACTCGCATATTTGCCACGGCGGCCCGGGCTTACACCACCAGCCCATTTTAATGTGCACTCCCCTTCATGCTTTCAGGGAATGGCCTCCAAGATGAGGTGTAACATGGGCCACACCTCCCAACACGTCGCTCACTTGTGATTAGCCAATCGCCGACTCCAAGCCAATGACCATGCCAACCTAGCCCGGGTCCTTGTCAGCTTGGCTCTTGCATGACTTCTCATGATTATCCGGGAAAAAGACCTCTGGGCAAGCATCATCCCAGGTCTCCCTTCGACTGTCGATATCTCTCAATCAATCTCAGTCGTTGATCTTTCTTGTTAATTTCTTGCCAACCATTATGCAGACTTCACGCTTAGTCATGTGTCGCAATCATATGGCTTAGCGATCTAGCCCTCAAGCCAGCCCATACTTGACCCGATAAATCCCACCGCAACCATGGGTGAGGTTTAAAAGAGCTAAGGGTAAGGCTTCTACCAACGCCATTTGCAAAGGGGATTCGACCTTGGCTCAGCCACAGTGGTTCTATGTGAGACAAGGAAGGCGTATGTCGTTCAGGCTACACCATGCCATTGTAAGGGAGCCTAACTTGGCTCGGCTATAGTGGTTCTGCTCAAATCTTGGGCCAATAGCAACATGCTCAACCTTGAATCGGGTGGTTTAAAGATCCACCGTTGGAATTAACACCACCATAGATGGAAGGAAGTGCCCCAATGGCTTTATCAAGCTCAGGGAACTTCGTCAACCGCCTTAGCAGCGACTCAAGCGTGTCACCATGATATTGATAATCATACTTACAGCTCACTCACAAGGATGACAACAGTGCATGTCAATCTCCAATTCCACCAATTTCTCAACCATACACAGAGGCTTATTTAGCCTTTTTTTATCAGGAAATCATTACATCCAATATCCTTACAGCACACAGGGAATTCAACCATTCCTATAACAAGCATACATGGAACTAAGCATTTAATAAGGCATAATCTTTTTAACAAGCACATCCTGCAATCACGAGGGTGTATTAGCATCTGAAAATCCCTTCACAAAAGCACAAGTACCAATGCATACAAGCATGACTATTAATCAGAACTTTGAAACCCTTGAACTTGAGGAACTAATCATCCCTCATGCAACAACATTAAGATAGGTAATTATGCATATAACTCATGTATAAAGGCATTGTTGTAAAACCACAGCACCAAGGGGACATGCTTCGAACTTTAAAGCTTACAAGCACAGGAATATCAACACTAGAATGAGTCTTCATTCTCAGATTTCCTGGCTGGAATCACCAATGCAAAGTCACCGGACATAATATCATGCATCAAAACATCGTTTCCTTTCCATTACAGCAAACCATAAGCAGTCATGCAACAAATGCAACAGCAATTCAACATTTCAACGAGAAATCAGTAGCAAGGAGAGCATATAAACACTTATCTTAATTTAACACTGAAGTTGGGCAACTAAGATCAGGACTATAACTGTCCGCCCAACCATAGACAAGCCACAGCCAAGTCTTTCTTGCGGTTGTCACCCCCGAGCCAGATTTCAAATCTTGAGCTGGGGTGCTTTTGAGTACTTTCAGTCAACCAACACAGCTGAAACAGGATGTCATCATGTCACAAGGCCCTCACAGCCTTCATCCACCAGCTAAGCTCTTTATAACTCATATATAGTTCAGGTAGAGGCACAGTCATGCCAACAATTCACTATGCAGAGAGCTCCAGCTCACTTTCAGGAGAATAGCATCCACTCTCAAGAAAGCTCAACAGTGGTAGCTGTCTATGGGTCAGAAATCACTTGTATAGATGGTTCCACAGTGAGTCAGGCACGGAGTTTCAAACTCAAGGCACTCCTGGTGGTT
This sequence comes from Pinus taeda, assembly GCA_000404065.3. Taxonomy (NCBI): domain Eukaryota; kingdom Viridiplantae; phylum Streptophyta; class Pinopsida; order Pinales; family Pinaceae; genus Pinus; species Pinus taeda. The sequence goes on from APFE031219895.1 coordinate 43,883, forward strand.
CAACAAGCACCTATGCAATTCTCCCCAGTTCGACAGGTTCACAAACCACAAGCTTCTAGTGGATCCTTCCACCTTACAGGCATGCCTTGCTCTCTAAAACCAATCGCCAGCAAGCCTCCTCAGAGTTTTCCACAATTGGTGCCCCCTTTTTCAGGGCTCAATCCAACATCAATATCATTTTTCCTTTTCTGCTCTCTTTCTGTGTTTTCCACCCAGCGAACCCTGTGTTGCGTTCCCGTTCTCTGATGTTCACTTCTGCCTCCACTACGCACATGTCTGGAATGAAGCTTGAATAAATATGTCCCTCCTTTTTTTCCAAAACCAATTAATTGCCCCGTTCCCATCACGGCTTGTGCAGCAGCCCATGCTACAATTAATTTTTCTGTCTTTTTCTTTGCTTGTGGTTGGGCTAAAGGACACTTGGGTCTGTCCTTCCATTTCAGTTGGATTCAATGCACAGTCAGCACATTAAGTTGTTTTCCACCAACCAGGTTTGTTATTTAAGACCAACCATTTTCTCAAGCAGCCCCCTTCCTCAAGCAATGGAATCTGTGTCCCTTTCTCAAGCTATTTTAGTAATTACAATTATTTACAAGAGGGAAAAAATGAACCAGGGATATCACATTTGGGATGTCTTAGAGTGGTCATGCGAAGAAAGTAGAGTTCCATATTCTACTCAGAATTCAGTAGACTTAACAATAAACAGTTTTTAGGATTTTTCAGGATTGGTAGGATTATAGTATTTCCTTGTATTTCACAATGATAATTTGCTGGGATGAACTGTTATTTTTGGGATTTTATCATTATATTGTTTTCATTTATATATTTTAGCTATGGGGACCCCCATTCTAGGGACACCAATGTGCCCCTTGAATTTCCCTAAAATTTTGGGGTGTTCCCACATGTCCCTCTTGTGCATCCCCTTGCTCCTACTCCTCCATCCCTGAAACTAGGTGGAACATAGGTTTTTATGTATTTTGTTTCTGTTTCTCTAGTTTTTATTTCTGCAATTTTTTCAGGAACTTGCAGCCTTTCAAGAACATACCAGCCAAATAATTCACCATAAAATCCTATGACAGAATTATCCTATAAAACTCTAGTAGTCATGTGAAGGGAGAGAGAATTTGAGTGAAATTTTGTCAGAGGGTTCCGGGTTCTTGAACTAGAGTGACATGTAATTTTTACCATGAAAAATTACAGTGGGGACACAAATCATTTCAAATACCACCTCGCTGGAATAGTTGGGCATGAGGCTGCACCTTGCAAAACCATGGGTCAACATGTTAAACACCATGTAACTAGGCCTTAGAAGCCTTTAATAAGGCTAAAGCCCAGAAGTCCAAAATAAATGCAAAATTTTATCATTAGGGCAAGCATCTTTTAATACACCACCCTCCACAGAATCTGAAATTCCAATCACAATCCAAAGTGGGATGGAATGTCACACAAGCCCATTCAGCTACCTACTATTCCCACAAATCTTAGCAGTGGGGGTGACAATATATACACTTTCTTTTCTCCCAACACACAACATAGATCTCAACATAGCTTGGAAACCATAGGTTAGAAGAATAATGTGCATTCCTACACTAGAGAAGCCATTGACAACTTTTAGCACTATTCTGACATTCCCTTCAACAATGCTAAAAGCGGTTGTTGCAAGACCATGGTTGAGGCAGCTGCCATTGTGTGTTTAGTGTTCAAAGGCCCCTACATATAAAATCATGAAAATGATTTTTTTCTGAAACAGTCAAGGATGTGACCCAAATACTTGCAAAATATTTTTTATTTTTCAGCATGGGCAGAGATGGGTTGCACCTACAAGGAACAAAACCTTAATGATTTTTTTTGTTTCTGGCCCAGAGGTCATAATGATCCTAAAATCAGTTGATACCTCAGACCAATCCTACAGTACCTAATTGCTTTATGTGAGCTTATAGAGTCAGTAGTCCAAGAGGTAGGAGACACGTGGTTCAAATGGTTACTGATAGTACAACAAAATATATGGCCAGCTGTAGACTTTTTATGATGAGGCAACCCTGAACCCTCCATATTTTGGACCGCATATGTTGCAGATTGCTTAGACATGTTGGTGGACATTAGAAAAATTCAACATATAAAAGTGGTTATGAATAATGCAAAAACATAACAAAATATATCTATAATCACAGTTTGGTCATTGGAATTATGAGAACTTATATGGAAGCCAAGGAGCTTGTTTGTCCAATAATCACCAGATTTGCAACAAATTTCATCTCCTTGTAGTGTTTGATTTCCCAAAAGATTAAACTAAAGAGGATCATTGTGGAACTTTAGTGAAAGGTGTCAAAACATTTCAAAAGCATCAAAGTCATTAAATTTACTGCCCTCATGTTTAAAGATGGTTTTTCGAAAAGAACAGAAGAGACAGTTGAAGTGCTTAAGTACTTTAAATTTTTCAGTGTTCATTTCATAAACAAATTTCATAAATTTTGATTTTATTTCATTTCATTGATTTTGTATTATAGAATTTACAATTGATTTTCGTTTCATTTCAAATTTCAATGTTTCATAATGGTTGACCTTGAAAAACTCACAATTCTTACATCTATGAGTTGGCAGACATGGCCAAGGAGGCCATCAAAGTTAGATACAGGAAGTACGAGAGGAAATACATGTCACACTGTCCTCATAGACTTCAATTTTTTATCTCAGTTTTATATTACATAAATATTTATTTCATTTCATTGATTTCATATTACAGAATTTATAGTTGATTTCATTTCATTTAAAGTTTCAACATTTCAGAATGGATGATAGTAAAACACCCACGCCATGTTTACATATAGATGAGGAAATGGATGTTAAATTTCCATAAAACTCTGCAACTACTTAGATGAATATCTGAAAACTGAAATCTAGTTAAATTTTACCAAGATACAGAGTCTCTTAACAATTCATAAGCAGCTAAATAAAAAAACACAGATAAAAACACATGCACAAATTGACACACTTATTTTCTTAGGAAACCCAACAGGGAAAACCTGCTTAGTTGATGTGGATATTTTATTCATTGTCTCCGAGCAATTGAATCTATTACAAAGCAATCTGTCTCTCTTGAGAAAGTGTTCTGCTTTACTCACAAATCTCATCTGATACAATTGATCTCGGCTGCCTTGATCACTACTTGATCTTGGTTCCTGCACACAATTGATCCTTCTGCTGCCTCCTTGACCTGCTCTGCAAACCCTGCTCTCTTCTCCTTAATCTTGCACACTTGTGACTTCCTACTCCTTAGGACACAAGCCCTACGCACAATCAACCTCCTATTTCCTAGCACACTTGTGCCTCATATTTCTTAGGACACAATTCCTGCACTCTCCACAATCAAGGCTCTCTCTCACAATCTCGTGAGCTTGCTTTGTCTCACAACCTTGTGCACAAAACAATTCATGATTTCTTGTGCCTGCGTCCTCCTCTTTATAGATTCGATCCATGCTAAATTGGGCTAGTTCAAATTTAAAACTCGATCTCTGATAGTGAGTTAACTAAGAGTGTAACTTGCTCTCCTTCTAATCATCACCAGAGTTGTTAACTCGTGCTCTCTCCAATCAACACTGGGTATCTAACTCGCTCTTCCTTCAATCAAGACTGAAGACTAACTCGCTCTAACTGAATTGCTAACTATCCACCTTGTTCTATAGTTAAAACGATGAAGACGTCCACTTAACTGAAGCTCCAACTCTATGCATGTTAACTTGATGATTATTCCAATAAACCGGAAATAACTCACCCTAACTGAAGTGTAACACCTGAGGGCAATTCGAGGCCTTCACTGGCTAAGGCACAACCAAAAGACCTTGCTCACTACATTTTCAACAATGGATATGGCTAAGGAAGCCTTCATACCCAAATATGGGGATGATGAGAGTATATGCATGCCTCTATGGGAAATAATTGATGTTAGATGGGATAGATGTTTGAATTCTCTATCACATGTCATTATGTATCTTTTAAACCCGATATATTTTTATGATAAGAATATATATTCCAGGGGAATGAGTAGGTGGCTAGAGGCCTTTCGACGTGCACTAATAAATGTTTCTGTATTGAAGAAATTCAAATCCACATCATTAGGTTTCTCCCAAGTGCAGCGTTGAACTTTCCCCTTGAATGGCTATTTAAAGGCCGACGGTAACCTATCACCATCCATGGGTCTTGGGGAAGTACTCGAAGGATTTTCTACTAGGTGTTGTCCTTGGAAAAAATGGCTAGTTAATGAGGTAGTTAAAATAACTTATCACTTGATGTTTAAAGAAGCTTATGGTGATTTATAGTATGGCTTCTTCAATTTATCAAAGATCAACGCTTTTTATCTCTCTCTCTCATGTTATGCTCATGCATCTTTAAAATATTTATTAAAGCCACATCATTAGGCTTCTTCCAAGTGCAGCATTGAACTTTCTCCTTGAACGGCTATTGAAAGGCCGACGGTAACCTATTCACCATCCATGGGTCTTGGGGAAGTACTCAAAGGATTTTCTACTAGGTGTTGTCCTTGGAAAAAAAGGCTAGTTAATGAGGAAGTTAAAATAACTTATCACTTGATGTTTAAAAGAAGATTATGGCCATGTATAGTATGGCTTCTTCATTTCTCAAAGATCAATGTTTTTTATGTCTCTCTCTCTCATGTGATGCTCATGCATCTTTAAAATACCAATAATCGTATCAACACAAATATCAAATTTCAAGCATCCATTTAAAGGGTCGCATGGGACCAATTTTAATAATTTGAGGGTTCAAGATGAGAGAAGCTTAAAAAAAATTCCAAGTGTTCAAGGAAAGGAAAGGAAAATATAACCCCTAATGCATCCATACCCAACCTTGGAAGATTGACCACCAAAATGCAAATATAGCATCAAATGGAAGATGGAATCAATGTTTTAAAACTTCGACTCCAACTGCGACTCGGCCAAGGGTCGACTCTGACTCAATATCGACTCAGCCGGCTCAATTTCAATGACTCGATCGTTGTAAAAAATACATTAAATATTTATTTTTTTTATAAAAAAACATAATTTTAAAAATTTTCATTCATGTTCCCAAAGTCAAACACACAGCATTAGCTTTGCTCAACATGTAAACCCTAGCATCTTGTTATTAATGCTCAAATAGTAAAATACTGCTATATAGTATAAGGGTGCTTGTCACCTAAGACTCAAGAGAAGACTGAGAATCAACTTCAGAAACAGAATAATATTATTTTCTAGTGGGTCCCTCATAATTTGTGCACCCAGATCTCATTTGATGAATAAAATTCATTAAAGGACTGGCAATTTGGCACCAGATATAACAAAATTCGATGGTTAACATATTACACGAGGCATAACTTGGATTTCATATCTGACCCACCAAGAAATTGCAACGAACGAGCTAAATTTGCCTCTCAAGGTATCTAGGAGGCCCTACACACAATTGCTTTATATGGTTTGAGGAGCACAATACAAAGATTTTTTATTAACTAGAAACTATCTGTTAAGAATTTTTTTTGAATATTCAGAAATAGAGGAACATAGGGAAATATACTTGCTTATGAACTAGAGCACTTGAAATGTAAACTAGCAAACTATCAACAATACAATCAAGAAATACAACAGCCTTGAGAAGAATTTCAGCAATGACTTATTAAGTTATTATATAAAGATGACGAAATTTCTCAATCCATAGTCAATGCGTATATGCAGAAGTTAAGAACAAGGAGAAGGCACAATACAAAACCATAAACCATGGAGAAAGAAATCAATACAGAACAATTCTGACATTTTTTATGTGTATGGGCCACTGTACGTAACCCGGCTGGGTTAATACCGAGCCGGTCGAGTTGTTAGACAACTCGGCCGGCTCGGTATTAACCCGGCCGGCCGAACCGTTTCCTAGGCCGAGTTGATTTCTGGAGGCCTGGCTCGGTCCAACTCGGCCGAGTCGGTTCCGAGCCGACCGTTTTTAAAAACAGTAGATGGAATACAGCAAATGGTGAAAAATCATGAAACAATGACATAAAACAAGGAAAAAATATGATAGCTAGGAAATAGGGCACGTCCTCCAAACCTTGTGTATCACATGTCCCCTCATTGAACATGCATAGCATGTGATGCCAAAGTCTCCAACATACATGGGACAAATGTCTTGACACGAGGCATGTTTCCCAATGTGTTAAACACTCTCGCCAGCAAAAAAATCATGAAAATCACAAAAAGTCATACAAGTGTGCAAATTTATCCAAACATGTCAATAAATGTGTTATTGAAGTAGTTATATTTTCTAAATGTTCAAAAAATTACACATTTCTACCTATATTTCATCTAATTTTAATAACTTTCAAAATATTCTATATACTTACGTTGTGTCTCAACTTTCAAGGGATCTATGATCTGTGTCCTTTGTTGAACACCCATATCTATGCTCACCTATCCTCGTGCGACTTAACCTATAATTCCCCCATTAGCATATCCAAGGTTGTTGAGATGATTGTGGAAACGAAATATCCACATATATTTGGACACCTTACTTATAATGCCCCCAGTAGCAAAGTTGTCGAGACAATTGTGAAAACTAAATATACACAAATATTTAGAAACTTTGCATCATTCGTTCTTTGAATTTGGCACTTAAATCTATTACTTAGACTATAACATGGCTGGGAGGGTTAAATGATGATGCATACCATATCCACAGTTTTCTATTGTTAAAATTGGCAACTAGGGCCAAATTCCACCTTAGGACAGCTCCTATGATGGAGATGATTATTGCATTATATTCCTCTTTTCGAGAGGTACAATTTTGATATAAATATCACCTCATTCTAACAAGCAGAAATGGAATTTTGAATTTATTCCTTCTCATGCACAAATTGTCAAGGTCGGCCTCAGTCAAATGTGAGCTCATGAAGCCCAATGGATGTGTCTCCTCACCCTCATTGAAGTGAATAAATAGAAGTGACCTTTCTCTCATTTGGACATCATCATCTCATCACATATCTCTCTCTCTCCTCTCTTGATTGATTCATACAGCTTGGAGGCTTCCCTACTTCGCACGTGTGGAAGAGGATGAATTTCTGCACTGGTTTTGGAGGCCAAAAATTTCAGAGATTAGGGCAGCATTGACCAGCGTCGACTTGAACTATTTGACCATGCGTTGACTTCATTCTGGCGGGTAAAATTCCAATTTCTGAAGGCCGCATTGGTTGGCACAGTTTTCAAGGTGATTGGGACAGTTTGACTGAGTTGACTGCAGAAATTACAGCAGACTTCGACTGGGTTGACCAAGCTGTTTTTTGGGTTGACTTTGACTCCCTTGGTAGGCCGAATTCTTCTGCTGTTTGAAGGGAATTTTGAGGCTGATTTGACGACTGTTGACTTTCTAGTTAGGGCTGCAGTTGACTGCTGATTTGACATGGCTGTTTTGGGCATGTAATTTTGATATTTGTACTCTCTCTCTCTCTGCGCTGAACTATTGAAGAATAATAAGAAGATTTAATCAAAGGGTTTCCCCACATTGGGGTTTGCCCCTGGCATCTGCCATATCTTGTGTCCTCTTGTTTTGGCTTGTCTTTTCCACATGTTTTTATGCTCTATCTGCATTTACTGTCAATGTGTTTAAGTTAATGTGATTGCCACTAGATATAACTGGAAATTGTCATTGGGCTGCTAAAGGAACATTGAAGTAAATTGTGCTAAAGCATAGAACATACCATTGTTATCTAAAATTAACATCTATAAACTCATACCAATACCCTCACCACCAGTAAAAAGTACCCAAACCTATCATTCTTGATGACCATAGAGACTAGGCTTATCTCCTTATTCATGATGTTTAAGAAATTGAGGGAGGTCAAGAAGGCTCTTGGATCCGTCATTATTTCAAAGTGTTGGTCTTCTTGGAGAATGAATGATATAAAATGCTTCCAAAAAGGTCAAGGATAATGGTTAATGACAGAGAATAGATCTTATCATGAAGATCATGAAACCTACCATTTATTTGTTGTGGTTTGCAACATACCATTGTTATCTAAAATTAACATCTATAAACTCATACCAATACCCTCACCATCAGTAAAAAGTACCCAAACCTATCATTCTTGATGATCATAGATACTAGGCTTATCTCCTCATTCATGATGTTTAAGAAATTGAGGGAGGTCAAGAAGGCTCTTGGATCCGTCATTATTTCGAAGTGTTGGTCTTCTTGGAGAATGAATGATATAAAATGCTTCCAAAAAGGTCAAGGATAATGGTTAATGAGAGAGAATAGATCTTATCATGAAAATCATGAAGATCATGAAGATCATGAAACCTACCATTTATTTGTTGTGGTTTGCAAATACAGACCAACCTATCTTAGGAGATGTTTATGAGGAGTGTGACTCCATGATAGAGTTCAAGAAGACTGTTGTTTTGGGGAATGATTGTCCTAAGTATTGAAAATTGGAAAAGATCTTTTTCACTACCATACAGGGTATTCTTGTCTAAGTGTGGGAGCACCTTCGTACTGGTTATCTCACTCATTAAATCCCAAGTACAACAGTGTGCTAAGTGGCTCAATCCATGGTCTACATGTAGATTCCCTCCTCACATGGGCAACAAGTTTTCACATTGAGTAGAATATATCAAGATAGAGCCACCATTGCTGAGATGGAGGAGGGATTCATAGAGTTTTCCATCTACACTAGGAGATTTGGAGGTTATGATGTGATCACAGTTAGGGATCCCTATGCTTGGTCGGCAACAAACTAGGCAGCACACACTATTCTATAGTAGTTAGCCATGAGGCTCCTCCAAGTTACTTCATCCTCCTCTTGCGAGAGGAATTGAAGCACATAAGGGAAACAGCACATTATGAAAAGAAAAAGCTTGAGCAACCTAGAGAAGAGACATCGGTGTATCCGCACTCCAAATTCCTTCTTATATACAGGACGATGGAAGTCTAGCTGAAGGGAATATCTAAGATGTGGGATGTATTTTCCAATGGTATGGGTTTGGATAACAGCATTGAGTTGGCATTAGCCAACTTGGATCTTAACGAATCAATCATAAAGCTGGTCACTTTTGATGATGGTGATCCTCTTGAGGGGTCATCCTCCACAGTAACAAATGCAAATCTTAAACTGGATATGGAGAAGGGAGGTCCGGAGGAGAAAGCAGTGGTAGCGACAATGATCTTGATGATTAAAGTTATGGCCTGTAGAATTATCCGGACAACTGAAGGCTATGAGATTTAACTATCTACAGTTTTATCATTCTACTCTTTTCTGTATCTAGTATCATGAACATCTATTAATCATGGTCTCATCTATCATCTTTAAAATACATTTTGATTTGGATGACATCAAATGACTCAATGAGAAAACCGCAGTTTCTGGTTCTACTTCTAATTCTAAACTTCTATATGTATTCTAATTCTGTGTGTTTAATGTTGTACATTGCTAGTTGTATCGATGTTTTTCCAAGTGTTTTAAAAATTTGCATCTCTATGTTTATTTCTATAATTGTACATATTTTTATATATGTATTTATATATATCCTGTAGTGTCACATTTCAGGGATCTACTGGTCACATGTTGAACACTCACATCCACACGTCCTAGTGTCATGTGACTTAGCACAACAGCATTGGCTGTAAAAATGTTTTACAGAGGTGTCAAACAAAGCAGTGTCAAGTGCAAAAATAACATAGGCATTAAACCCAGTCGCTACCAGAGAAGAATAAACAGCAGCATGACTTAGCAGTGCGAAGAGTGTGCATTAATCAAACATTTTCATGAGAAAATTGCCAGTAACAGCAGCAAGCTCTAATATTAATTCCAGGAATCAACAACAGACATTATTTCATAATGATTGGCTGCAGCATATAAACTGACCAGTGTATCTTTGAAATAAGAGATGGAAGAATAAATTTAGGTGTGTCAGAATTCAACTTGATTTAAACAGCATGACTAATAGAAACATTTTCTCTAAGACCTGAACAGCATGCCAGTAATTCTAACAGAGGTTATTTTATGCTTTGAACTTTTTCCTCAGACAAGACACATTTTCAGACACAGAAGCAGAGGCAGACCTGGAGATACCTATTATTTTCTGACAACTTGTTTCCCTGAAATTTCTTTTTATCACAAAGGGCAGAAATACATAGAAAGCAAGTTATTTTCTTTCTGAAAATGGAGAAACCTGTGCTAGAGAAGTTCAATGAAAGGAATTTTCATCCCTGAAAAATAAAATCACGACTCTATTTAATGAAGTTAGTAATGAAGCATCATGAATGGAGTAGAAAAAACCCTCGCAACAAGATAAATTAGTTGAATGGACTAAAAAGGATGATAAAGCTAGGTCTATCATCAAACTGGTAATGTCTGATACACATTTACATCATCTGGATTTAGCTAAACTAAAAATTCCACAAAAACTGGGACAAATTAAATCAGCTATTTGGGCCAACAACACAGAATTTCAAGTTTACTTTTCATAAGCAATCCTCTGGCTTCAAGATGGCCCATAGGGAATCATATCTAGCCATGTAAACACCTTGAAAGCACATATGCAACAGCTGTCTGGTGGATGAGAATGATGCCAAATCAGTGTTATTAAATTGTCTTCCCACAGCTTATAATAACATAGTGTTTACTCTCAATCAAATCCACTCACAGTCCTCAGAAACCATGCTCTCAACCCTCATGGCTGAAGAAAAAGGAGTCGACTAAGAAGGTTGAAGAAATGGTTTCTCTAATAAAAGCACAAAGCACCAAAAAAGGTATCAAAGATGCAAGAAGTGGCAGTAAGGAAGGAAAATGCTTCTATTGTGGGAAAATTAGACCATGCACCCTGGAACTGCAAAATCCAAGCACTGATGTACCTATGGATAAAGTCATAAAGAAGGAAAGTTGCAACATGATTAGGGATTCTGTTGATGAAGACTCAAGTGACAAAACGATGATGAAAATTCCTACAAAGACTCCTTGTCTTGATCAACATCTACACAGCTCAACCTGTAGTGAAATGGGTCTGAAGAAGGGATGACCGTTTGATTGATAGGCTAGGGGAGTCTAACCCAACTCTACCTTCAAAGAAAGAGGATGATGGAAACTGATAGTAGGAGATTGTCACCATGCATCAGCACTATTGTACTCAGCAGTCTCATTGACCTACTTTTGTGGTCTTTTGTTGGACATTAATAAAATTATCTTATCTTAACTAGGAGAATCCAGTGGAGATCTATCTTCAGAATGCAGGTTATGCCAATCACATGGAACACCAAGAAAGGTACCAAATCTGAAGCAGTACTGCATTGCTGTAGATTGAACAGGAATATTCTACAAATTTCGTAGTTATTCTTTAGATTTTGAATCTAGATGCTTCAAAAGTGTCATGAATTTTGTATTCAAGGGGGTAAAAACAATAAGTGTTATTTAATGTTAAGAAATGATGTTGGTAACAATCAATAAGGTGTTGACATTATCATTACTGGACACCAAACCAAGATAATGGCTTATGGTTATAAAACCATAGGACAATGGAGCTCCTCTCTCAGCTAGGCGGATTCGATCCCGGGACCTGTCGATTCGCCAGTTTCGCGGTTGCAAGCTGCTGCGGCAGATCGGTTTTCACAGAAAAAGGGGCAGCTGATACGAAATAGTATTCAGAGGACAAGAAAATCTGTGAGTATTATCTTTGGCTCACTCATTGTTTTAGAAGTTGGATATTTTTTGGCACAGTGTCCTCGCATGGAGGAGCTGCTGTGACCTAGCAGCGCTCTGTTGCTTCCCTCCGACATGGATCTTGGTGGGGGCTCTGCTGCTTCCCCCCAATACCTCCAGAACTAGAAGCGTTCAGATCCTTAGTCGCAGCATCTGGGAAACGGATGACTGGCTCTCAGTCTAAGTTTGTCAAAAAACTAGGAAGCATTCCCACGGTGACACTGCCGGTGGAAGAAACATGTAGAACAGCGCTAAATCTTGCCGAAAGAGGTCTGATCGGCCAATTCACAGGGTTATGGCCATCCCCGAAAGCTGTTGAGGAATGGGTAAAGCGAAACTGGATAACTTTGGTACAAGAAGGAATAAAAGTCACTTCGTCGGCAAAGGGTTCTTCATGTTTGTGTTCGAAAATGCTGAGGATAGAAGTCTGATCTTCAGAAACGGGCCATACTTCATGGGCCCTCAAGGGCTCTACCTGAACAAATGGTCTCCTGACTTCGATCCAACTCAAGACGTGCCCACAGTGGTACCTGTTTGGGTGCACCTCCCACATCTCCCCCTCCACTGCTAGAGTCAGAATTCGTTGCAATCCATAGGTAACGCTCTTGGCAAATACATAGATCAGGTGACAAGGAAGGATCAATACTCCTGTGCTCATATCTGCGTTGAGGTCGATCTTGAAGTCGGTTTACCTGAAGCCATCAAACTCTCTGTGGCAGACTGGACTCATTTCCAAGAGCTCGACTATGAGCAGCTCCTTTTAAATGCCGACACTGCCATGAATACGGGCACTTCGCAAGATATTGCAAGAAAAAAAAACGAGGAAACAACAGAAAAAGAAAAAGGAGAGCAATGGAAACAGGTAGAAACCAACAAACAACAGGCAGAACAACAAAAACAAAGGCAATGAGACAGGGAACAAATAAGTGCAAGAAAATGAAAGCACTCAAAACGTTGGAAGCAAGGAAACCATCAACATAGAGGAGGATAAAAACCCTTTTGAATCTCTTACTCCACCCTTAGATCCTCCAGACGCAGAACGGGAAGATCCCCCCCAGCGAAACAATATCGAATCTTCAGATCCAGGTTACACTCCAAACTCAAACCCATGTAATATTTCATCCCCTTCATATGCTGATATAATCAAACAAAAGAAGAAGAATGTAGAAAATGAGGGCCCATCGGAGGAAGAGACCTTAGAAAGGACATCAAAGCGAGTTGGAAGGAAATCAAACAGAGAAACTAGGGAAGAAGAATCAGAAAGACAAAAAACCCTGGGAAGTCAAGCTACTCTCGGAAGGAACACCAGACCAAGGGTCCCTAAGGGAGGTGGACCTACCCCAACAAGTTATAAATAATGCAGCTGGTCAATTGGAACTGCAAGGGTTTGGGGAATCCCACTAAGGCAGAGGCTATCAGAGATATAATGAAGATGGAATCCATAGACATACTCATGCTCCAAGAGGCAAAAATAGAAGGGGAAATCCTTCTAAACACTAGCAATACAAGATGGAAATTCGATTCAGGAAAGGTAGTCAGTGCAAGAGGTTCGGCTGGAGGAATCGGCACATTCTGGTCCAAAAACTCCTTCTCTTTAGTAAGCTCCTTCGCGACCCAACAATGTATATATACAGAACTGCGCCATATAGCAAGTAATTTTAAGCTAGCCCTGTTTAATTTGTATGTACCTGTGCACTACGATGAGAAGAAAGAATGCTGGAAGACACTCTCGGACTATCTGGAGCTACTCAATCCTATGAATATAGTCATAGGAGGAGACCTGAACATAATCTTAGATCCCAAAGAAAAGAGAGGAGGGGCCTCTCTGAGAGACCCCTTCCTCACCACAGTGGAAAACCTCATCCAACAATGGGACTCAGTAGACTTCAAACCAGTGAAAGGAGAATACACCTAGACTAATAATAGAGCAGGGGAACATCACATTTCTACAAGGCTAGACAAATTCCTCACCAGCGGTTCTATTATGTTGGATAAAAGAATAGTTTTCTCCAAGATTCTTCCCAAAATAACCTCAGATCATAAGCCAATCTTACTATGCTTAAAGGAAGAAGAAGACCTTGGCCCCCTCCCTTTTCGTTTCAGCCCTCTTTGGGCAGAAAGGGAAGGGTTTTACAAAACAGTTCAAACTGCATGGGGAATAGAAGTTCTAGGCTCCCTACGTTTGGAAACAAAAAATGAAAAATACTAAGAAGGCATTAAAAGAATGGATTAAGAAAGCCACAAACACTCCCACTAGTCAGAGAAAAGATGCAGTCAACCAGCTGGAAGATCTCCAAGTGGAAATGGAAGAGAAAGACATCTCGCCCATGGACCTAGATAACGAAAAAATTGCTCAAAGAAAAACATATAACTCATTTAGAAGCGAGGAATAATATTGGCGCATTAAGTCCCGCAACTTGTGGCTCAAAGCAGGGGATAGAAATACTAAATATTTCCACAGACAATACAGGGCTCGTCTTTCGCGAAACCACATTGCAGAAATCATCACAAATAGGGGACAGGTATGCAGAGGATTTGAACAAATTAAGGAAGCCGCTGTGAATCACTTCCAAAACCTTCTTAGTGCGGAAAAGGACGGGAGTGAGGAGGACATTACGGAATTCCTTACAAACATTCCTCATCTAGTCAGCGCAGATGACAACAACACTCTCTTGAGCCCCGTCACGGAAGAAGAGATTGCAAACATTGTCTGGTCCATGGAGCCAAACAAAGCACCTGGGCCTGACGATTTTTCAATCCACTTTTATAGAAAATGTTGGGAGTTAATTAAAACTGATCTCATTAGAATGGTTCACGTTTTCATGAGGAAGGCAAAGGTTGGAGGCGGTATAAATTCCACCTTCCTCACCCTAATTCCAAAGGAAGCAAGCCCAAGCTCTTTTGACAGGTACAGGCCAATATCTCTATGTAACTCGTCCTACAAGATCATGGCCAAACTGTTGGCAAATAGGATTAAACCCCTTTTGCAAAAATTAATATCTCCGGCCCAAGGGGGATTTGTGAAAGGAAGACACATTCTAGACAATGTCATTCAAGTCCAAGAAGCTCTACATTCCAGTCACTCATGCAAAGAACAAGGTATGCTCATAAAACTTGATATGTGCAATGCGTTTGACAGAGTTAATCGTTCCTTCTTGTACAGGGTCCTTTTATCCTTTGGTTTCAGCCAGGACTTCATTAATATTATCAAAGCATGTCTGGAGAAGATTTGGATTGCGCCCATGATAAACAGTAGACCTGCTAATTTCTTTTTAGCCACCAGGGGCTTGAGACAGGGCTGCCCCCTTTCACCCTTTCTTTACATTCTGATGGCAGACTCCTTGAGTAGAAAACTGACTTTGGAAAAACAAAAGGATTGCCTACCAGGGATCAGAATTGTGAATGGCATAGACCCCGTGAACCATGCACTTTTCGCCGACGATTCACTACTGCTTGGAGGGGCCTCTCTAAGAATAGCTAAATCCTTCAGAACCATACTTCAGAAATACTGCAACATCTCGGGAGCATTGGTAAGCAAGAAGAAAAGTGTTGTATATGGGTGGAACATAGAGCAGCACAAGATTGAGACAATTGCAAATGATCTAGGGTACACAGGACATGCAGATTGGGAAAAAATAAATTATTTGGGCCTTCTTTTAACGCTAGGATCCAACAGAAATCACCTATGGGAGGAAGTTATCTCGAAATTTAAAAGGAAGATCACTACGTGGGGAGGCTTCTGGCTAACCTCAGGGAGCAAATTAACGCTCATTAAATCAGTCCTCTCGGCTCTGCCCACTTACCAAGCGTCTCTCATGCTGGCTCCAAAGCTAATCTCGGATCAAATCTCTAATCTCATGCGCAATTTCCTGTGGAATGGTGGGAGAGGAAACACCAACAGATTTCATTTAATAAGTTGGGATATGGTGAAATGTCCGCTGGTAGAAGGTGGACTTCAAATTCATGACCCTGTCCATGCAAATTTAGCCCTGGGATGTAAGTTACTATGGCAGATCCATGTAGAGCCTTCTCATCCAGTAAGTCAGAGCTTTACATTGAAATACCTTAAAAATCAGTGAATAAAAACCTTCAACACGGAGAAACCCCCAAAAGGAACGCAGGCCTGGAAACTGTGTAACAAAGGTATTGAATTTTTCAGACCGCACTTGTATCGAATTCCCAGTAATGGCAAAAATATAAAGCTATGGAGTGACAGTGTTATGGGACATCGCCCTCTAGCAGAAAACCACGAGATTATCGAGGTAAGAGTCTAGCTTCAGTCAAAAGGCATAAGGAAAATCGAGGACATCTCTAGCTGGGACAGAAAAGGGAACTGGCAACGTTGGACTTTCCCCAGAATCCCTGATCATTTAAACGCTCAGCTAGAAGTCCTTCAAGCCACAATCCCTGACTTTGCCCCGGTGCACACAGAAGATGAAGACGTTTGGGGCTGGGGTAAGACCGGAGTATACACAGCCAGCCAAGGATATTATCAGATGCAGAGCAAAAAGGATTCGCCACACCCGGAATCCGTGTGGAAGCAGATTTGGGACAGCTTCGGCATTCCCAAAATCAACTTCTTCTTCTGGACTCTGTTCCACAACAAAATTTTGACTGGAGATAATTTGTGTAAGAGGAACATAGCTGGTCCACATAGATGCGTCCTCTGTAGAAGAGCCTCGAAAACAGCAAATCACCTGTTTTTAGCCTGCGAATTTGCAAAGGCGGTCTGGTCTTTCTTTCTCATCGAGCTGAACATGTGTCCTCCAACTCAAACCACGATTGACACCATGTTCTCCTCTTGGAATGAAAGGTATCCCTTCAGCATAGCCAGCAACTCTATTTGGCAAAAGGTATGGACAGCTGCACCAAAGTATGTCTGCTAGAAACTTTGGTTATCTCGAAACGAAATAATATTTAACAACACAAAATTGCCCGCAACAAAAGTGGTTGAACAAGCAAAGAATCTCCTCTTAGAAACTCTGAACCACTCCTCAATCAAAGATGACAACTCCTTGCGAACTGAAGAAAGGGTGTGGTTGGATGCCTATACAAGAAATACCAATCTTCCAGCACTCAACCGCCCAATACATAAGGGAAAATGGCAGATCCGAGAATCAAAGGATAGCTTCCAGAAGTGGTGGAAATCTCAGGGTAAGTGCATCATTTTTTTCGATGGAGCCTCAAAAGGCAATCCAGGGAGGTCTGGAGCAGAAGGGGTGATCTTCTTTCAGAATGGGGAAAAAGACGACTTCAGCTGGGGTCTTGGAATGAAAACCAACAATCAAGCTCAAATTCTCAGCCTCTTGAAACCCTGCCAAATGGCCAGAAAATGAAATCCGAAAGAAATTCTAATCTTTGGTGATTCAGAACTGCTGATAAAAACGATGGTAAACAAGAAAAGGCTCAAGGACCCAGTGCTAAACAAACAGCTTTCAAGAGTGACCAGAATTCTGAAAGACTTTCCATCGGTTCAATTCTTCCACATTCTCAGAGGATTAAACAAGGAAGCAGACAGATTGGCAAATATTGGATGCACTTTACAGGACGGAATGATCAGCATAAATGCAGAAACATCGACCATGACAATCATCCCCTAAGTTGAAAGAGCTAATGTAAATTCTGTAAATTGTATTGGTTGTTTAGGCTCTGCCCAACCTGGTTTCTACCAATAAAACATAACTGTTTCAGTTAAAAAAAAACAATCAATAAGGTGTTGTTAACATCATTACAACTTAGAAGTCTTATTGTTAGTGGGTCACAATAAATGTCAATAACCCAACATTAGTTATAGGTTAGTTGAGGAGGTAGTTAAAATAACTTCTCTCATATTTCTCTATCTCATGCCACGATTGTGCATTTTTAAAATACCAACTTTAAAGTTTATCCCATGCTATGACCGTGCATCTTTGAGAAAACAAATAGGCCCCTATGAGAGAATTTTGTGCCTCATTAGGTACAACATGAATCTTATATAAATGTGCAAATTTGTATAAAAGATCATGATTTCGTATTAATGTCGTATTACATACTTATAGTATCTATATTAAGGCCAAAGATGTGAAATATAGCCTACGCATCTCTGAAATGATAACAAAAACTAAGGCCCTGATTACACTAACATTTCATGATTACTTGGTTTCACCCCTCTTTTGTATGGATAGGGGTATTCAACTCAATTTAAATTGTACAATGCAGAGTACCTTTTTCCAATATGGACTTATAACATGGAAAATATTAATCTGGGATTAGAATCCACTTTCTCCTTGGGGATAATTGCCAACAGTAATCATCATTTCTTTTCTTTTAAGATCTCTTGATATGAGGCATTACATATATATATTGCAGGAACATCAACATCAGGCATTGTTGGGAGTTAATTGGCTAGTAAAACATGACTTGTTATCTTCCATTGCAGTTGTTAAATACTAGAACCTTCTCCTGTCCATGTCTAATGCAGATTAGATATTGAATTCCAGTAACTTTGCTTTCCCTAAATTTTTGGCTTGTTTTATTCCAGCATGTACCATTGATAACTCAAGAGTGAAGAAAGCTAATTTACTCACTATGGCATGATAATGTCCATGATAAATTCCCGATTAAATTACTATATCTATTTTCATACATTCCCTAGATTTTATCCAGGGTAGGCTTCATCAAATCAATGGGCAAAACAATACAACATCACAAGTTACATGATAATATGATATGCTTGGGATCCAAATATGTGAGAAACATATCAAATCATAATTGGCCACAATTTTCCCCGATCAGGGTGCGAGCCGGCCCTAGTGGGCTTGTACGGGCCCAAAGGATTCAAGTGGCTCATTAAGAGCGTCACAGCCACCCCCCACATACAGCCAGCACTTGGAGTGGTGGCGGCAAGCATGCGAGGGTTAATGCATGAGAGAGGCAGCTTGTTCAGGACAATTGGAGAGGGTAAAACTTTGTTTGGATTGTTGAGGAGAGCAATGTGGGTGCTTTCGATCCTGTGGAGCGGGTGTGTGTGGGTAATTCGGGACACATAGAGGTAGTCGACATCCTCAGAATTTGGTTACGAATCCTGGTATGTTATCGGCCTTCAACCTGCAATTTTTAGTTAGAATGGAGCAGTGTATTCAGCCTTGGGTCAGGGAATTGAATGTGTCTAGGCTATGGGGGGATGGGTTTTGCAAGGGTCGGAGGCATGGCCTCGTTGGGCTCCAAGTCGGATCAGTGTCCATAGTTCTGCTCCTCCCTGTGTCAGTGGAATTCGAGATTTGTTTGTCTCTCATGGGTGCATGCATGGTCGAGATGGTCGAGCGTAGGGATGGTGGAAATTCACCACCCATGGGGCTGGAAGAGTGGGCAGAGGGTTGGGTCTACAGAGAATGGGGGGTGATTCAAATTGTTGCAGTGTAGGGAGAGTTAGGGGCTTAAGAAATCCCAAATATACCATCTGGTGGTAGAGGGGCGAAGGCAGAGAAGCCCGGTCGGTCAATTTATGGGTCAATCTAATCATGTGGTCTCGAATTTCCTGGGTTGGAAACCTCTGTGGATGGAATTCATCTCAGACATTGGTGGTGGTTTTGGATTGACGCTGAGCAATTGAAGTCGGTTATGGACAATGGGTCTTGATTCCCACTGCCTAGGCATTTTGTATGGGGTCACTAAGCAAGGGGTTCGACGGGTTATGGGCTTAGTCCCATGGCTGGCTCGAACCCCATTTCAATTCCTATAATTATGTCTGGTTGAAAAAATCAATTATTGATGGAAATTGTTGCAATACTACTGATTGCATGGTAGTAGTTTGCATGGATTCTACCGATGATGAACATTGACAGTGCACCCACAGTCTTCATTTTGAATGCTTTGTTCCTATAGTTTTAGACTTATTATCAGTTATGTTTATAGTTATTCAGAGAATAGGAAGTATAAAGACTCTCAGGTATAAAGCATGGCCGGATAGACTTATTATTTTTTGCTTATGGATGGCATATTTTGCAGTTAGGTGGCCAACAGACCTAGTTTCCCACTGGGCAGGTTGAGGCCACATAACTCTTGGACATATGGATGTAGTGTGCTTTATTTTTGAAAATTAATAGAAAGGTACCACCAAGCTTACAAAAAAAAAGTCCCCAGGGCGTTACATCCTACATGTGCATAGATCTTCAGGTGATGTAACGTTAAGCCTCTAACCTGAGTCGACAAATCCAAAATGTTAAACTGAAAATCCCATATCATGTAAGAAATAGAAGCAAAGATGCTCACTGCCACTAAAATTATCAAGAAAATGCTCATATGAATGTGCCATATCTCTGATGGATATCCATCTTATATAACCTCCTTATTCTATAGCTGAAAAGGAGAGAGGTTTGGCACATCCAACAAGAACTTAAACAAGGATAAATAGTCAACAGACATCCTATTACTGGGAAGACAGAAAGAGAGCTATATATACAAACAACACATAGATTGGTAACTCTCCCATGTTCATAAACCATTCCTACCAGATGAGTTTTTTACAAGAAATAGTCAATGCAGCTTCAAGCAACAATTTCTTCCACTGCCCTCAGAGGGTGTAACAGGGACAAGCCCTTGCAATTGCATTGATATCCAAACGCTGCCACCCACCGTCTGTCAGACCTTCGACAAGACGGGTGGCTCAACAGTGCACATACTTCCATGACCTTGCAATGAAGTTTGGAAACGGTCATGAAAGTTAAGACATTCATTGTGGTATAATAAACGTGAATATGACTTGTACAGAGGCAGTTCATGGATTGAAGGATGATTTCATGGGAAGTGACTTCAGTACCAGCTGTATCATACAGGGGTCAATCAATCTAGGCTGGCCTCATTTCAGAATTATGGCACACATCATGTCTGAGCCACTGGTATGTCTCTATACATGATGGCTTTTTCTCATTTTCTGCTGGCCACCTTCCATCTGGATTGGTATCTGTGGTATTTACTGGTCTATCTCCTGGTCTAGTTATTAATTTGGTTCCTCTCCCCTCTCCTGTTGCAAACCCTGTTTTATCCTCTGCAGTTTCTCCCCCCTTTTCTTGTATTCAGCCATTGAACTTAGGTCTCTATCTCTGATTCATTCCCACCACCTTTTGGCTCTCTTCCTACTATCCCTTTCTCAATGAATCATTCCAGCCCCGGCAGATGTGGGTGCGGCCAATGCCACAATCCTCCTCTGAACAGTGCTCAGCTTAATGCAGAGTCCTCTGTTCAGTCCTTTCATACACAGATGCTGCCAGAAATCAGGGCAGAGATTGCACTAGCAGAGGCAGAGGCTCGAGTCAAATGCAGCTGCACTGCTGATGAGGAAACTGATACCAAATTTGCAGTGTTGATCTCGGATATAAGCAACACCCATAGTAGAAACACTAAGTATTATCATAACATCAACCTTTGCTAGCAGATAAAGTTATCAGTGATCACGAGGGCAAGGTTTTAATGGAGATAAATGAATCTTACAATGAGATTTTACACTGTTTGGATGCTGTTCAGCTCCAAAGTCGACAAGTGAATCACTGAGTAGCTGCCATTGCCAGGAAGATACCAGGGCTGAAGGATGAAGCGACCACAAAGGCAGCAGGGCATACCTCTGCTCAAGAGGAGGAGACCATCTACCCTCCTTGATATGATCAGGTTTATTGTTTTTTTGGTTCTTTTTTCGAGTGGCTAGATTACAGATAAAACTCAGACTAGCTCAGGATATTCAGTGAATTTCTTTTTTTGTCTCAGAATAGCCTAAAGAGAGCTGGTTAATTGTAATCTACTTCAGATTCTGTAGATATTGGCGCTGGACTAATTTCCCAAGTGGTAGACTAGCAGCAGATAACTCTCTATAATTTATTCTCTGCTTAAAACAAACTTGATAACTAGGTTACATAAAACTAAAATTAAAAAAAATTAAATAAACAAAAACAAAAAATTCTTTGACTGAAGTATAGTAGCATTATTTTGGAAAATGGTAAAAATAAAATAGAGAAGGTAATGGCCAAATATCCCATATTAACCAGGAAAAGATAAAGTAAGTGCTAGTTTAAAAGTAACACATCCAAACCATAGGTATGCCTTAAATATATCAGATTCATAGGTTTATTTCCCTTACAAATATTAGAATTGTGGGGTGCTAGTTAAAATTATCACAGGTATGTAATTGCAGGCTTCAGCACAATGCCTATTAGGTAGCTTTAACATAATCACAGGTATGTAATTGCAGGCTTCAGCACAATGACTATTAGGTAACTTTGGTCACACCAGGATCCGAGGGAAGGGAATACTAGTCAACATTCCTATGGACAGCCTGTGATAGACCCTAAGAGCACAAATGTTTATTAGAAACGCAGGCCTATACAGCAAACAGAAAAAATGAACTGTTTAAATACTTTTTATAACATAGAAAGAGCCTTGGCTACAATACGTGTAAGCACCAACCACTGGGATGAACAAGATTAGCCCCGTTGCCCAACAAAGCATTTATAGTTCTCTATCTTCATCTGTTGCCTTGACTTCAATTCCACCCCTCCCTCCCACCCACCATCACAGTGGCCCTGTGTCGCTACAATTTGACATACAGCACCATTGGTCAATTTCTACCTATGACATGGATACCTTGCCAAATGCCCTGTTCTAGCATTTTGGTTAATGACCCATATACACAGGTAGTTGGCCTCAAGTCTTCAGTTATATCTTAGTTACAATACTTCAAGAGTCAAGAGGAATGAACTATGGAAGATATTTATGAGTAAATGAGGAGAGATTATGCGAAAGGCAAAAAAGTATTCCAATATTGTCCATCAACTTTCAAGTGTGCATCCAAGAAGCAAAAACTTAGATAACATGAGAGTTCCCAAAACTTTTGTCATACTTGTTTATACTTTAGAGCCACAGATTGTTGCCAGGATACGGAGTGACAGAATGACAAGTCAACCTACCTGGGCGTTTTGGGGCTATTTGACAAAGCAGTTGAAGGTGGGTGCCTTCCTGGAAGTGGTATGTGCAAAGTCTTGTGAGCAAACATTTGAAGATCTGTCATCAATCCATTCATCCGTTTTATATCTGAAACCTGCATTCCAATACAATTCATAAAAACATGAGAAAGCAATAAGGCTTGTCACAAGTATTGATATTACGTATTCCAGAATCCAAACAAAGGAACAGCCCAAGCATGAAAAAACTTCATCAAAATGGGAAAGCACTAATAAGAAAGGTGAATAATTAACGTCATATTTCCTTTGAGTTTTTGGTTTGCCCACAAATTCCCTACAGAGAAACAATCCAAGCAAGAAAACGACAAAGAAGTGACAGAAAGGCTCTTGAATCTACTCATTGTCTAGCTGGTGCAGTTAAACCATCTACAGCTCCAAAACTACTATTTTGAATGCAACATGGTTACAAGGGGGTCAAACAAAGAGTTATCCATCATTAATTGAAACTCCGACACTATATAAACTATTATTACTGGAAATATGGATAAATAACAATAGATAGTAAATACCTTTTCCAATTACATACAGATTTCATTTTCATTTGCAGATGAAAAAGACGAAGATATTTTCATGATAAAATATCGATTTACAGACAACAGTTAGAGACAATTGCCAGGTAATTCTATAACAGAAGCATGCCAAAACACGACTGTCTGTTTGCCACAAATCCATCTTGCAATGTAGCCAGTATAATTTACCATAAAGGAGTTAAAAGTAATTAATTTTCTTAAGTTACCTGATAGCTAAGTCTTTGGGAAATATGAAAGCGTATAAATGATTTTCAACAACAGGAACCAGATTATTTCTTCCATTTTATGTCTTAAGCACAATGTTCTCTTACCTGTCTACTTTAACTAAGATTTTTCGTGTTAAATCAGACATAAGTACCTTTTCTTGCATCTACAAGGACTTCTATATTACAGAAAGAACATCCTCTAACAAATTTGGTCGCTTCCTGCTATAAAAACATTACATTTCTGAAGCATTTAAATTTATAAATTGTTTTTGTTATTTGCTAAAGATTCTAGATCTAGAATGGTAAGAACTTTCCCAATTTTCATGCAGTGATAAAAAGAAGTTACATGCGCATTTTATGGTGTCCACAGTTAGTAATGTTAGACAATTGCATCCTATATTTTTCATCCAGGAGTATGGGATCATTATAGTATGCATTCAAATTCCATATTGAACGTTCACTTATATCCCCATTTATGTTTATGCGTGTGCTCGAATCATAGACCTTAAGTTCACCCTGTAAAGCATGTAGAAAGAGTAGTCTTCTTAACATGGAACAAACTACCCAATAAGGGATATGCCATGGGGATTTCACATGGAAGACATCACAAAGACAATAACCACAAGCAAGGAGACCCACAAAACACACAATTCTCAAGTGCAAAAGAAAATTCATCCTCCCTGAAAAACAGATCTGATTTCTCTCCTGTACAATGGGAGATAATTATTTTATCTGATACTGAGCAGCTAACCTGTAATGTAGAATTCTTCCTCTGACAATTTTCCAGCTAATAATTTGACACATTTTTGGGATTCAAGATGACATGACTAAATGCAGTCTAGTAAAGGGGAAAACAATGAGTGTTTCGCTTGTACCTCGACCCCGTACTTGATGGCTATCCCTGCCAAGGTATCCATCTTTGAGACTGTGTGCTCAATATAGTTATTACTGGTGGCTGAAGATGTCGATGTTGACGGCGATGAGGCATCGGAGCTTGGAGAAACAGAGAAACCCAGATCCATTTTCTCTGTTTCAACACCATTAAACGATTCATTAATGGAAAAAGCATGCCCCCCATGCCCCATCAATATACCAAACTCCTCCTCCTCATTTTACCTAAACCAGGTCTGACCCTTTTCATAGACCAATTTTCCACATCCTACTGCATCTGATCCCCTTCCTTCCAGATTCGAATCAATGATTTGCCGCCGCTCTAGCTAATATCAATGCGCAAATCACGGCCTTCAACTTCCCTCTTGCCTGAAACTTCCAGAAAACCCCCTCCAGAGCCAAACAGATCTAATGTGCAGCAAATTCATCAATTGGAGAGCAGATCGGCGCGCGATTTCGTCGGAAAATGTCAGTCGGTGGGTTCTAACAACGAGCTACGATGTAGGGATCTTCCGAGACTGCATAATACGCAGCAGAACGTGCTCCACAAAATGGCCAAAGGACCATTAGGAACTAAGAACAGTCAAATACTATAGAGCCTGCTATTTATTTTTTTCTCAAAAGAACATGGAACAACTACGGCACCTATTTCTCCCCTCTTTGACATCGTATTCGCTTGTTGTTTAGTCGTTGATTAATTTACCATTTTTGCCGCGTTCAGCAAAATATGTGGCCTTTGACGCGTTTTACCTACATCCTTAATTTAATACCATCAACATGATTAACAGCAATTTCTGGCAATTTTTGTTGCTAAATTACGGGAGCGAGGTGGTATATGTCCCCCGCATGTCCCAGTTAAACCTTTTGCACCCGAGGAAGGCTCATCGGTACGCTGCCATCCATCCCAACATATATCTTTACCTTAGATTTGGAGATTCATATAATAATGTTTTTCAACATTAAAAATATATATATATTATTATAGTTATTAATAGAGAATTATTAACATTATATTACAAACTTAAATTTACTTAACATTTAATTTTTTATTAATTATAATTTATTTTCACATACTTTTTTATAGTATAAAATGGCTTGAAATATATAAAGATAAAAATTGAACATACAATATTAATATTCTTTTTATATTTAGAAATTCTAAAATGTATTAATTTTTTAAAATATAATCAAACTATATAATGGATTTTTGAGTTAATACGTTCAATTATATGTGATTTTATGATAGGTCGTTGCAATTTTGCAAATTATTTTAAATTTTGATTTCTTCGAATAAAGTTAAATGTAAATCTTACCATGTGAATAGATTTTATGGGTGGCCACATATACTCATTATAAATTATATGGCTATTAATTTTAATATAATTTCTATTTTTGAATTCAGTTTTCTCTGATCCATATTACATTAAGAAAATTTTTATTTTTGAATTCAAGTTTCTGTGATCCATATTATATTAAGAAAAAAATTATTTTTTGTTGGACACTTAATCCTCAATGGGTTAGTGTGGAAGTCGAATGGACAAAAGGAGTCCAAGAGACCTTGGGATGTGAAATCCAACGGTCAAACAATGTACTATAAATGTATATCATATGTTAATAAAAAAATGCATTCTCATGTTTATCTTTCATATTGTTCTGGCTGCCCATGTGTGTTTAACATGGTATCAAAGCTGCAGGTGTATTTTTGCCCTGCCTACTTATTGTGAGCCAATGGTTTTGTGACCTAACCTAATTTTATATCTTTTTTGGTCTGCCATTTTCCAGCCGTCTAATCTGTCATTTTCAGGTCCTGTAGTAGCAGCCCTACTTTCCTCTCCCTACCGTCTGTTGCCCTGGAATCTATCCATTACTGAAAGAACCTTTTTTGTGTGTTTCCATGTTGATCTCTCAACAAGACTCATGCTAAGTTTGTTGCACGACCATTTGTCTGCGCTATTGTACAGTAACTCATATTTGTTCAGCGCTTCAGATGTGTTGGCCGAAGCATTTCTGCAATTGTGTATTGAATAATCTCTTTTGGATTGATTAATCTTGGTATTGGTGTTGTGTCTTATTTGCATTGCCTCGTATCTGGTTGAATGACGTAAGCCCTGCAATTGAATGTGAGTTTGAATTGATCCTGCGTTGAAGCATGCGTTGAATTTTGAATGTGTTCAAGGTTGTTTGTATGTTGTATTGGTTATCAAGCTGACAATATTTCCCAAGGCGAAGCTTGTTACCAAATCGTGCCATTGTGTGTTGGATCGGTGTTGAATCATTGTTGTCGAAGTAAAGATTGCAGAAACAGAGCTTAGAAGGAAGATTATTGTATACCTGTGCGAATTCAAGGTCGAGTGCATCCTCAGCAAGGAAGGACAGTTACATTGAAGTGCTCTGCAACCTGTGCATGGTGTGATATCCAGACCTTTGTAAGAATGAGCATTGCGGAGTTAATATCGTGGTCAATTAAATTTTCTTAAAGCCGTCGTCGAATCTTGAGAAAACATTGTGAAGAAGTGGGCATATGTATAATAAAATTTTATGTGGCCAGTTGAGCGATGATTTGAGCATGGAAGAGTTGTGCGCATAGGAGTGGGGTGAACAAATAATTGTTTGATTGTGGAGGATACTGTGTGTAATGATGTTTTCGCATCAGTTTGTTTCTTGTGAACGACCGCTAAAGAAGAAGAATCTAAAATAATTTTCTGAAGGTTAAGGCAAAATCTTTTGCTTATGTAATTCAACGCAAATTCTGGTGATTCCAATTTTCAATAGTTTGATTAGTTGAGACTACCACTAGAATCAATGAACGTAAAGGATTATACTTTCGGGATGATGCCTGAAAATAGAGATTGAATACACTATTAGATGTGTTGGTCGGTTCGATGCACAGCAAATTGGCACCAGTAACATTCAACGTTTTATTTGGCCTTTTATTGTGATGCACAAGGCTTGTGATGTTTGTTTTTAAAATTGGAAAAACCTATCATGGTCTTCCTTGGCTTGGTAAACAAAGGAAAAACGCCCGGTAGGGATGTTGTCCCTATATCTGTCGTTTCAAATTCCTGAGGCAGTGGTAACGCATTGGAAAACTTACGTTTCCGCTCAGCTCTTTACGTATGTGTGAATTCTCAACATTTGGTTCTTTGATTTTGGCGATGTTCTGCCTCTGAAGAGTGAAGCAATTGCTTCCAACTGATCAGGACTCCATTCTTCCTCATTATTTACTCTTGACTCCGACTCTTCATCATAATCTGATGTATCTGAGAATTCAGAATCCAAATGTTGTTTATTGTCGAGCCCATCAAGATCCAAAGGTTACCCATTTGAGTTACAAATCAAAGTTGCATATTTTTTCTCTGACTTTAAGACTTCGGCTTCTTGTTCTATTTCTACCAAGCAGAGGAAACCGTGATATTTTGCAGCATTTTCATCGGTTAAATTCTCCGAAACCCAATTCGTTTTTGAGAAAAAATTCATCTGGGTATTCAAGGCCGCATGGTCTGGAATATGTGAAAGATGCCCAACGTGCAGAAAATATGCAAATCATTCCTTTTTCCAACTATTATTCTACTTTCTGAAGAAATTTAAAACACTGAGCTGCCTGCTGGTGCGTGTGAAGGGACAGCAACAGAAAATCGTGCCCTCTCCTGCCATTCTTTACTTCTGTGATGACTGTGAGCACTGAAGAGACACCAAAAGGCGGACTCTCCCCTGTGCAAGCTCACATTGATGTTGTAACTTCATTTTCTGGGACTGTGTGCCAATTCCACGATCAAATCTGGGCCATATTGCTGGTGTACAAAGTTTGTGTCTATGTGAAGAAAGAATCGAAGAGCTGAGCTAACCAGGTTCCATTAGCCTATGCTCCTTCTCTAATTTGCTGCTATTAAATGCCAGAAGTTTTTTTTTCCAAAGAAAAATCGAAACTTTTTATTAAGAACATAAAAAGTTTTACATTGTAAATGCAGGTGCATCCCTTTACAAAACTGAGAGGATCTCATGACTGTTTTTATAAAAAAACTGTTGTCTTTTGAACTCATTCGTTCACTGTTATAAGCGCATTGCTGTTCTATTCGCCTCTGATCCGAGGTACCTGTGGGCCGCGTTCCATTTCTATGAACATAAGACTGTTCACAACAGAGATTGTAAACCAGCAAACCAACCTCTTCAAAAATAAAGAGAGACAAGCCCGTCATCTGAAAACGAAAAGCTGTTCCGCTATATCTTATGGAGGGTATGCAAATACAGAGGAAATGAAAATAAAAGAGAGGGAAAACGTAAAGAAACTGCCCAGGAGCTAGATGACCTGGTTGAAGGGCGGCTGATCCATTCTGCTGATCTGGTCTTGGGCCTCTTCAATGATCTTCCAGCTGCCCAGGACCTGTGAGAGACCATCTTTGGATAGTTTGTCTGCAGATTCATTCTTTTCCCTGAAGATATGCCGAAGAGAGAAAACGTGAAAAAGAGATTTGAGCCTCAAAATTTCTCCCAGGATTTGTTTTAATATTAAGTTTCTGCAGGTACTTTGACCATTAACCCATCTGATCACGTTTTGAGAGTCTCCGTAAATTTGAATTGAAAAGGTGTGCCTTTGAATGAGCCAACAGATAAGGAACTTTAGAGCCAGAAGTTCAGCAAAATTATTGGAGCCTGTTCCTAGACCCACAGAGGCTTTTAGAACATGAGTTGATGACTCGAAGATGACCAAACCTGCTCCAGCTATATTGTTTTGAGAAGCTCCATCAAAAAAAGCCCAGGGGATTCCTTCTGAGATCTGTAAATCTGGGATAATTCTTTGAGATTGGCCTTCCTTAGGTTCAGGGATACAGGAAAAAATGGCAGTGCTCTGAGATGCAGTGATAGCTGAGGGGGTACTCTTATCCTGGAAAATACTCTTGTTTCTGGCTATCCAGATGCCCCAACTGATAATGAGGGGGAGATTTCGCAGATTCCCATTTGGATGAGATTGCCACCACTTCTGCCATGCTTCTTGAACATTTCTACCTTCCCATTCAAGTTTTTTGTTCAACAGTTTCCCAACCTCTCCCCAAATATGGATAACTTCTGGGCACCTTAGGAAAAGGTGATTAATTGTTTCTGCTTCTGATTTGCACATGGTACATCTCCCAGGCCCATGCATGAATCTGGCTTGCAAATTGTCCCAGGTTGGGATTTTGCTATTTAGGATGCACCAGAAGAGAATTTTTGACTTTGGGGGGCTCTTAAGTTTCCAGAGCTGCTTGGACCACCACCCCGGGTTCCCCCAACCTTTCCTTGACATAAGGAAAGTGTAACCACTCTTTGGAGCGTATTCCCCAGAATCTGAGTGAGCCCAGATTAACTCATCCTGACTATCACTTAGCCGAACATTAGATCTGAATAGTTCCTGAGTAAATGCACTCCATTCGTTCCTCCATCTTTGCTCTAATTCCAATTCATCTCCATTCTTCCAAGCTTGACCCCAGATAGATGATGTGCCCGGACTTGCCACTTGATTTAAAAATAAAAGCCCTTTTTCCTCTAGCTGCTGAACCAGTCCTGGGGAGAGAGCATAGTTTTCGTTACAACCGATCCAGGGATCCTTTCCTATCTTTACCTTTTCTCCTTTTCCAACCTTCCAAGCAAGTCCTTGTTCAATCACCTTAAAAGACTCCAGGGTTGCTTTCCAGATTGCCGACACTTTCTTATGGCTCTTTACTGGGTTCCTGATCCAGGCTTCTAGAGGAGTTGGGTCAATATATTTTCTCTTTACTGTTCTGGTCCAGAGATTTTCCATTTTAATGAGGCGCCACCCTGATTTGGCTGCTAAAGAAAACCTGAATTCAGGAAGGCTTTTTATCCCCCATCCGCCCCATTCTTTTGGCCTTGCCACTTTTTCCCAGGCAACCCAAGGGAGGACCGACGATTCTTTTGATCCTGCCCACAAAAATATGCTACAGATTCTCCTAATTTTCTCCAGCACACCTTTGGGGACCCATGTTAGAGCTGCCCAGTAAACTGGGATGGCTAATAACACAGATTTTATCAGGGTCAATCTTCCTGCCCTGGAAAGCCATTTAAAGCTCCAGTGGCTGATTTTTGCTTCAATCTTTGCAATAAGCCAGGACCAGTCCTCCTTCCTGTAATCATTTGGCTTCAACCAGAAACCCAGATACTTAAAAGGAGAGACCATGTTACACATTTCAAAAGGGAAATAAAAACTGAACTGCTCCTTTTCTATTCTATTTAGGCCTTCCACTATGATTTGAGATTTTCTGGGGTTGATCTGCATACCTGTAGCTTTCAAAAAGAGTTCAAAGATATTTTAACTCTTTTAATTCATTTATGGAGCCGTTAGTAAACACCAGAATATCATCTACAAAGAGTAGGTGTGAAATGAACAGATTTACCGTTGCCTCTATACCTTTTATTTTACCTTCCCTCCTGCTTTTATGGATCAGCTGGCTTAGACCTTCCGCCACTAAGAGAAAAAGTAAGGGGGACAAAGGGCATCCTTGTCTCAACCCTTTTTGTCCTTTAAAAAAAGGGGTGGCAGCTCCATTTATGAGGATTGCATAACTGACATCTGTGACACACCCCATTATCCAGCTGATGAAGTCCACTTTGAAGCCGAGGTGTGTTAGAAGCAAACGGATATATGACCAATTTACCCTGTCGTATGCCTTTGATAGATCAATTTTGATAACAGCTCCCTTCTTGCTTTTCATCTTCACACTGTGGAGAACCTCCTGAGCCACCCCTATTGCTTCATGGATTTGCCTCCCATTCAGAAATCCAAATTGTTCTGGAGAGATGTGCCTTGAAAGAATTGGTTTAATCCTGAGCGCAATCACTTTTGCAATTACTTTGTAAATGCTGTTGCATAAAGAAATGGGTCTAAAATCCTCGAAAGTTTCCGGTGCTTCCTTTTTTGGGATGAGGGCAATGAAAGTTGCATTGAATGGGCTATAGATTTCTCCCTTTAATCTTGACTTCTCCACTACTTCTGTGATTTCTTCTCCTATCTGTTCAAAGAAGTGCAAGAAAAGTTCTACTGACCAGCCATCCGGCCCGGGGCTTTTCTCTTTTGCCATGGATTTTATGACACCTTCCACTTCCTCTTTCGAAACAGGTTCCATTAGGGAGTCCGCTTCTTCCTCCTCCACGTATCTGTGAAAGCTTTGCGCAGTTTGGATGGCTTCCGCAATGGTGATCTCGCCATTGTCTTTGAAAAGGGATTTGAAGTGGTTCACTCCCAGGGATGAAAGAGCTTCAAAGGTCTTTGCCTCCCTTCCTTCTTCGGTCAGTAATTGCCAAATGGTGTTTGCGCTTTTCCTTCCCTTTGCATAGTTGTGGAAGTAACTAGTGTTTTCGTCCCCTGCTTTGAGCCAGATAGCTCTACTTTTAAGTCTCCATTCTTCCTCTTTTGCCAGCAGGATTTGATTCTTATGCTTTTCCAGATCTACAATTTTCTTTTTTGATTCAAGAGTCGCGTATCCATCCTCTTCTATGCTTTCCAGCTTCTGGAGTTCCTCTGAAATCTTGGTAATCTCCTCGTTCTGCTTTAGTTTCCTGTCCTTTGCCCATAAAATTGTTGCCTTCTTCAGTCTTTTGAGATTTTCCATAAAGAGAAATCCCTTATTCTCCTGTGATCCTCTGGCAGCATGTATCCATGTTTCTTGGAATAATTTGTTGTAAGATTCTTCTTGAAGCCACGAAGCATTGAATTTGAATGGTGCTGGAGGTTTTGGGGGGACTTTTGCCAGCTCAAGAAAAATCGGAAAGTGATCCGAAGGACCCCATTCTTCCACCCATTGCCTGAATAACGGAATAGCAGCTGTTAACGCCTCATTAATTAAGAATCGATCTAGTCTCTTCGCCACCCTGGCCTCTCTGACTCTTCTGTTCCTCCAAGTTGGTTTCAGCTTGATGAGGTTAGCTTCCAAGAGGTTGTTTGAGGCTAGAGCATTTATAAAAAAAGTCTGATTGCGGATCCTCTCTAGCAGCAGGACCCCAAGCTTCCGCTCTGCCTAGAGAGAAGTATAGATCTCCTCCCATCACCAAAGAGTTATTCTTCATAAAAGATTTCTCCAACAGATCGTTCCAGAAAGAAATTCTTCCTTGACATGGCCCATAGATGTTAATGATAGTTAGTAGAAAATCAAAATCAGTGGACTGACACTCTATCCCCAACACTTGCTTCATGCCCCACTGGTTCCAGATCTTAATTTTACCTTCTCTGATTCCAACAGCCAATCCTCCTGAGTGGCCATCAGAATCTATTGCTGAAAAAGTCCATCCAGGAAGGAGAGCGTTAAGCATTGATTCAATGTCCGCCCCTTTCCCCAGAGTCTCCTGTAGAAGTAAAACGTCCGCCTTTGAGTTCGTCACTATCTCCCTGAGAGCCAGTTTTTTGGGCTTACTGGCCAAACCCCTACAGTTCCAGGAGGAGATTATCATTTGTAAACAGAAGCTGGGGCTTGCACTGCTCTAAGTGCCCCTGTGATTGATAGTTGTTTCCCGTCTGCTACATCGTGGATGGCCTGGACTTGTGCCACAGAGAGCCTTGATTTCCTACCCCTTTTTTTCCCCTGCTGGCTTAGGGAGGAAGATGGCTCGATGCCCCCCACAGCAGATATCGGACCCTGCTTATTTACAAGAGAGCGAAGGTTGTAAGGGCATGAAGGTTGCTGAGTCAGAAAAGGGGATTCAAGGCAATGCCCAACGCGGTTCAAATCCAAGGAAGGGATAGCTTCAGATAAGCTATCAATACAAGGTTTCATAATACCCACATCCACCTTTTGATTGGTCTGGTTTGGGGGCGGGCTTGATGGGGACACTTCAGCAACCTTCTTTGAATCCCCTGGATCCAGTCCCGCTTCAAGCGACTCCTACAGTTGAGCCTGGGGGTCTGCTTCCTGGTCCTTGCTCCTTTGCTGCATATCTAACTCCAAAGATTTCTCTTCCTGGGCTGTTGATTTCTCCTTATTTGGTTGATCCTGAGTGTGCTTGATGGTCTTATCCGTTCTCACCAACAATTTCTGGGACCTTCTCCTCCGACTCCCTAAGGGGCAGTCCTTCACCAAGTGCCCGTACTCATGACATCTGTGACAGCGGAACGGCAGGTATTCGTAGTCCAAAATTTGTTCAAACTCATATTCCTTATATTGAAGGATGATTTTCTCTGCCAGTCCTCCGCTGGGTCTAAGGTTAACCAGGATCCTCGCCATTGCCCTGTTGTGAGTTTCCTGGAAAGACATGTCTGCCTCCAAGTATGAACCCAGCCGGTTCCCCATCGCCTTAAACACCGATTCAACCCAAAGGTATGAAGGCAGCCCTGGCGCTCTAACCCAAACCGGGAAAACATCAGCTTTTTCGTGGACAGCATCAAACATGGGGCTCCAGTTTTTGAGCAGCACCGGAATGTTCTCGATCGACCAATGCCTCTTCAGTACCCAATCAGCGGCCTCTTTGTTCTCAAATCGAACTGAGAACCATCCTTTTGCTAAGGTCTGCACTTGAAAATCTCTGATTAAATCTGAATGCCACTTCTGCATGCCCCAGGTTTGGATGTATACAAGCGAGAGTTTCTTCCCTCTAACTCTGCCTACCAGGGTGCATTCAGCGACCTCCAAAGCTTCTTCGATCTGGACATCCATGCCCAGCACTAAATTCCTTTCTACTCCTTGGGATTTAATTAGTTTCTGCTTTTTCTTTTGCCCTTCTGTTGGTTTTGCTCCTCTTTCAGGGACTCTTGGGGCTTCGTTCCTCAGCTGCCCTCTATGCACTTCTGGCCTGGAGATCTGGGGGAAAAGATCTGAATCCAGGCAAGTATCCTTCGAAAGCGAAAGAGGGGGATGGTGGTTTTCGAACAGAGGCTGATTAGTTACCTGGCCTTTCTGGATTGAACGCCTGTCTGCTTCCCTAGACACCTGAAGATCTACAGGAATCTGGACCCCCCTCACCGTCTCTTTTGTGCATCCCCTGCTCGATCTATAGATCTGATGCTGATTCTTGCCTTCCAGGAGCGTTAATACCTTCTCAAGCGAGTCCTTGGCCTCGACTGAGTGGGTGTCAGTCGATCTGTCGGAGTCCGAGCAATACGGGGAAGGTGCTGGGGATTCCACCGAGCCAAAGAACCGAGCAACGTTCTCAGAAGTTGGGTCTTCCCCCCAGACAGAGAGAATATCCTCCTTCGCTGGATCGAGGTCGATGCCCTCCTCCGGACTAACCATGATTGCTGAGCAGGTTATGAAACTTTGTCGGCTGGTCGGTCGCTGAGAGAAACGATGTCAGAAGAAACCTAATCCTATTCCCCAAGAAAAAATTACCAGACTTTTTGCCGTTGCTGACCTTCGGGTATCTGATCTTCACAGGCCGTGGGCCTCCACCAAACCATTCCAACCTGCGTTATATTTTATTAACGATCTGCTGCTCTGCGCCCTGTCCATTGGAGGGTGCCCTATCCTCGGCCCCACGGCCTAAGACTGGCTCAAAACCTGTTTCCCGCTCCTACCTGCTGCTGCGCTCCTTCGGCCCCTCGACATCGCCAGATCCAGGAACGCATCGATGATCAAGTGACAACCTTGCTTCCTTGTATTCATTTTCAATTTATTAAATGCCAGAAGTTGCGTACTTTCCAGAACTTATTTTCTTGTGGAAATGTGTGGACTGTATGATAAAAATTGCATATATCAAATGTATATGAATTTCTGGCATTAAATATATCAACCCGACTCTTGGACTAAAATAATTATTCCCACGTACTTCAAATAATTATTCGATACTTGTATTTCTATAATTCGAAAGGAAGATAATCCACAAGGGTATTGCCTTTTGATAACCATCATTTATGCTTTGAAAGTGATTATGCTGGGGGATTTTTGGGAATGACAGAGTTCAATGTTCATAAGAATTGGGGACTGTTTATATTCTTTAAAGTTGCAGCAATTTGGCATTATTTAGGAGTTCAGTGGAAATTGTTTCAAGCCAAGACTATCCTTTGTAGATCGAATTGGTGTATATTCTTAAAGGTTGTTCATATCAGAGATTGTCATTGAACTAGATTGAAGTTGTTGCCAGGACAAGTTCCCTTGGATTCAAGGCTGGTACAGGAAAATATCTTTTTGAGGCCTAAATTGCTTATAGCTTTGTTGGAAGTTAAATTCTCAGGTGAATTGGAGAAAATTCATTTTTTAATGAGGAGTCTGTTTTTCGGATATCACCATTTTTTGTGTAAGCTGATTGATTTGAAGTTGTTGCCATAAGTTTATATAAAAGAGCAATTAGTGTCCATCTTTTCTTCATTGTTTTACTATTTTTTGAGGTTAAAAATGGCTCCAATTGGTGCAATATTAGAGTTAGTGGACAATATAATACTCTCTACTATGGATAATACAGTCAAAATCAGCAAGGATTTTCTCACCGATATTAATAATTGTTTTCAAGATGTATATGAAAAGATTGAATTTTTACAACTTGAATCTCAGCTACAGCAGGAAGAATTACAGCAGTGGAGTCATCATTCTGAATCTGTTTCTATTCAGAAGATTGAAACAAACTCCCATAAACAGCAAGACAATATTGTTGAAGTTCATTCAAATCCAGTGCCCAATAAAGTAGCAATTGTACATGCAGATGCAGAAACTCAGTCTGCACTTCCCAAGCCCATCATCAGACCTTGGGAACAGCTTGTCCACAACAAGCACAAAAATGGTCTTGGATATGACGAGGACTTGTCCTTTCATATTCTAGACTATGCCAAGCCCATTCAGTTTCAGAGTGCTGGATTCATTCATGACAGTTCACCTGCTCCTCATGACAGTTCACCACGAGCTGTTCCAGATTCTGCCTCTCTTCCACAGCAACAACAACAACAACAATAGATCCTGAAATGCCAACACTGTGACCGAGTTGGCCATTTGAAAGATCACTGTTTTGATCTTCATCCATGTAAGCACTGTCATAAAACAAGTCATTCTTCAAACAGATGCTTCAAAAACAAAAGTCCTGCAAGAACAAAGATTCATCTAGGATGGATCGCTTCTTGGTAATGGGCATCAACGGCCAAGAAGATATTCCAAAGACATGTCAGAACTTGTTCCAGAGTATTGAACAGTCTTGCAGTTGAGTTTTCTCCATCTTCTCACCTTGTATCTGACAGGGGGGGAAATGATGGTCATCTACAAGCTTCAGAGTCACATCAAGCGAGCCTGAGCGACAACCTGCCACACCAGTTTCAGAGTTGTAGCCAGAGACAAAGATGCCCGTGAACATGCCTTCAGTTGGCAATCTGGGACACTTCCTCTAGCAGAAGACTTCAGCTTCTTGCCAGTTTTGGAAGAGTTATGGGAACAAAATTGAGAACACTTCCTCTAGCAGAAGACTCCAGCTTCTTGCCATCTTTGGAAGAGTTCCAGGAATTGCATTAAGCATTCCAGAGTAGTTGGTCATCCTTAAACCATCACAGGTTGAGACTTCCCTTTTCAAGTTGAAGTTCTCCCTTTTATGCGGGGTGAGACCTCCCTTTCATGGTTGAAGGTTTCCCTCTTCAAAAACAATAGGAGCACTTATTCTTGCCAGTTTCGGAAGAGTTCTGGGAACTGCACTAAGCGTTCCAGTGTTGGTGGTCATCTTTAAACCACCGCCCTTTATACCAACATTTCAGAGAGCACATTCAGCCTAGTGCTGCCATGCATTTTTGCATATTTTGTATTTCAGCTCTCTTCTTGGACTCATACATAACCCTTCAGATTAAGGGGGGGAATTTTGGACACCTAATCCTCAATGGGTTAGTGCGGAAGCCGAATGGACAAAAGGAGTCCAAGAGACCTTGGGATGTGAAACCCAACGGTCAAACTATGTACTATAAATGTATATCATATGTTAATAAAAAAATGCATTCTCATGTTTATCTTTCATATTGTTCTGGCTGCCCATGTGTGTTTAACATTTTTGAATTCAAGTTTCTGTGATCCATATTACAAGAAGAAGAGTCTTTTCATAAAAATCATATAGGAGAAATTTTTTGTAGACTCTAGTGTGATTCATCTTCAAGACCGAGATAATAATAATAATTTTTATTATTGATTTAATTTTAATTAAGTGAAAAAAATAGAAAGTAAAAACTTGTTAGATAATTTAGTAGTTATATAAATTAAAACATATATTTTCATTGAGTTAGAATATGATTTTTAAATATTGTGAATTGGTTAAGTTATAATATAATTCTAGTTGAAAATGATTTTTTAAATAAATAAATATTATTAAATTACAAAATTTATATATAAAAGTAAATTATTATTTATTATTACAAATATATGTATATTATTTTTTCTAATTTTTTAAGTTTATAAAATATTGGGTATAAAAGTATGAAATTTATTACTTATTGTTTGATCATGATTGGGTAAGTATAAATAGGTATTAAATATATTATTTGGGGTTTTATCATGAGGTGGATTAAGTATGAGAAAAATGAAAGAAATGATAACATATGATAAATATAGATGGTGTATAATTGGATCTACATTAAAATGCACACGTTCCTCTGCTTCCGCCGCCGCTTGCCACATGCGACTTTGATTTGGCCTTCGGCCTCTCGGCATGGCCCCTCCAGAGGTTCCACCGGAGGAGGCAGTTCTTCAGCAAGCCTTCTCCGACTTGGTCAGGTCTTTACCTCCACATCGAACTCGCCCCACAGTTTCGAAATTTGTCAAAAAACTTGATGGGTTGCAGGAAGTATCTTTACCTCCAACCTTGTCTCGCATGGTTGCCCTTGCTTTGGCAAAAAGAGGACTTATTGGACAATTTACAGGACTTTGGCCCTCTCCAAAAACTCTGCAGAGATGGGTGGAAAGGAACGATCAGATAAAACTCAAGGGAAAATCTCTATTAGATTTTGTGGGAAAAGATATTTTACCTTTCATTTTGAAACAAAAGAAGATAAGGACTTAATCTTCTGTAATGGGCCTTACTTCATGGATTCCAGAGGATTATATCTCAATAAATGGACTTCGGACTTTGATCCGGAGTTGGACACACCTAGTGTTGTTCCTGTTTGGGTCCGCTTCCTCACCTCCCCCTTCACTGCTGGGGAGATGAATCAGTTCGTGCTATTGGAAATGTTGTAGGGAAATACATCGATCAGAGTGAACCTAAAGACAACATGCAGGCTTGTGCTCGCATCTGTGTAGAAGTCGATTTGGGTAAAGGAATGCCAGAAGCCAGCAAGCTCAAGGTTTATGATTGGACTCATATTCAACAACTTGACTATGAGCAGATTCCTTTCAAGTGCAAGTTATGTCATGAATACGACCACTTTGCTAATCGTTGCACTAAACTACTTAATGTTGAAAACTCTCCACAAGAAGAGCAATGGGAAACAATAAAAAAAAAAATAGCCCCTAACCCCAATCAATCTCATGAAGCTAGCCCATCTTCTCGACCTCCCCCTAATCCTCCACCCTCATCATCCGACCATCCCTTCTTCCCTGATCGTCAACCTGATCCTCTTCCCTCCTCTCCTTCCTCCAATCCCTTCCACATCCTCTCTCCTCCTAAGGATACCCCCACTCTAGTGATTCAATCAGGTCCTTCAGATTTCCCCCTCCCTCTGATCATCTCTTCTTCCCTTCCGCCTGATCCCCCCCCCCCGCCTCTCAGAATCACTGGAAGCAACTCTAAGGAGCATGGTGCCACCATTGACAATCAAAAGAAGCCCGAAAGAAAATCAGCCAAACAGCACAGAGATGAAAATGCGCAGAAAGATATAACAATGGGTCTTCAGAACCCCATAGAGTCCTATATCTTAGGACAAATTGACAAGGACTTAGTAAACAAGGACCAGGGAGGCAGAGCAACTCCTCGCAACCCTCATCTGAAATGATGAAAGTAATCTCATGGAACAGTAGGGGATTAGGGCACCCCTCCAAAACAAATGCCCTTAAAAGACCTAATAAACCATGAGAAACCAGATATTGTTTTACTTCAAGAAACAAAGCAGGGATAACTAGAAATGAACAAAATTATTGAGCAGCATAAGCAATACAAAGGAAGTGTTTATGATTCCAGAGGAGCCTTAGGGGGAATTGCTACACTCTGGCATCAAGCTAAATGGAACAATACGGCAGAAATAATAGAACAACATTGGATCAAGATTGTCTTGAAGAACAACATGAACAACCAACAGCTAGTCATCTACAATGTCTATGCTCTGAATCATTATAGGGATAAGGAGCTTTACTAGGATTCTCTCAGCAACAATATAGCAGAAGAAGATAATAGCAACATAATTTTAGGAGGAGATTTAAATCTCATTCTACATGCTATGAAAAACGCGGAGGCAGCTTCTCCCCAGATCCTTTTAGAAACCAACTAGAGAATGTAGTGTAGCAAGATGATCTTGTTGATATAATTCCAAAGAATCGCAAATTCACCTAGAGTAACCGTAGGTTGGGGAAAAGTAAAATTATGGAAAGGCTTGATCAAATTCTAGTGAATGTATCCCTTCTATCCACCTTTACAGTTGTTCATGCCTCCATTCTCCCCTTTGCAACTTCAAACCATTACCCCGCTACTTTAACCCTCGAATCTCATTGCCCTTTGGGCCCTCTTCCTTTCAAATACAGCTCTTTATGAAATGACATTGTGGCAGCCAAAGAATTGATCTAGCAAACCTGGTGACAGCACATTGAAGGTTCTCCAAGTTTCATTTGGGAAAGCAAACTCAGGAATGTAAAGAATGCTCTCAAGGATTGGGTAAAAACTCACTACAAAGAGATGGAAACAAAGAAAAGAGAAGTGAAAGCTAAAATTGAAGATTTTTATCACACAATGGAAAAGCAAGAGTACCATCAGGCGAAAAAAATCAGGAAGAAAATCTCTACAGTCAGCGACATAGCATCAGAAGAGAAGAGGAAGAGAAATGGTGAATTAAATCGAGACAGCTTTGGTTGAAGAGCGGAGACAGGAATACGACTTTCTTCCATAAGCAAGCCACGGTTCGACAAATCATAAATAGCATAACAACTATCACAGATAGGATAGGCATTCAACAAAACAATCAAGCTGCCATCAAACAAGCAGCTTCAAAACATTTCAAAGAACTCCTAACCAAAAAAAGGAAAAGAAGAATACTATGATGATCTCTTACAGCATATGTCAAATAAGTTCACTGCAGAAATGACCGAAAGACTGAGCAAAGAGATAAAGGAAGAAGAAATCAAAGGAGCCATCTGGGCCCTTCAGCCAGACAAAGCACCAGGACGAGATGGCTTCCCTATCTGCTTCTATAGGGAGCACTCGGAAACTATTATAAAGGATCTCATCAAATTTTTTAAATGGATTCAGCGGAAAAATAAAATGGGAGGTTATACAAATTCAACCCATCTAGCCCTCATCCCCAAGAAGAACCAACCCTCTAACTTTTCCTGTTTCCGCCCCATATCCCTTTGCAATTCTTCTTATAAAATCTTTACCAAAATCCTTGCAACCCACCTAAAGCCTTTATTGCCAATGCTAATCTTTGAAAATCAAGGTGGCTTCATGGCAAATAGGAAAATTTCAGATTCCATCCTCCTAGTTCAAGAAGCCATTCACTCAAGCCATATCAGGAACAACAAGGGATTCAAAAAATGGGCTTTGCTTCTTCATTTTTTGACCTCATTAGAGCATGCATCTCTGGACCTTGGATAGCCCCCCTTGTTAATGACAGGCCTAGCCCTGCCTTTCAATCTTCAAGAGGATTGAGGCAAGGTTGTCTTCTTTCCCCCTACTTATTTATCTTCATGGTTGAGTCCTTCAGTTGCGCCCTTGATCACAAGCGACAGGCAGGTCTCATTACTAGCATCAAATTTGAAGATGGAGTCAAAAACATCAACCACTCCCAATTTGCTGATAACACCCTGCTAATAGGAGGAGCATCTGTTGTTGGGTTGTGTTATATTCTTTCCACATAGTTAACAGGGGGTTTGAAGGGTACCCGTAACCCCACTTTATGGGGTTCGGGGCAGCGCCCCAGAAAATTTTGGTTTTAGACCCTATGTTAGGTTGGGCGGACCCACCTATGGTTTTGTGCATGATTTTCGCACATGTTTTTTGGACGTGTTGGTTTTCGGTCCATGGTATTGGACGCGATGGTTTTCGGTCCATGGTATTAGATGCTTCAGCACATATAAATATGTATTGTAACATTGAAAGGAATATAATGAAAAATCAAGCTATTAGTCCCGATTTTGGGATCCAGGGAAAAATATCTGTGTATATGTGTTTTATGTGTTCTGCTCTCGCATTGTTTATTTTCTGTGTTTCAGAATTTGTATGCAGGTAATTTCTGTACGGGGTTAAAACCTACAGCCAAAATCATAGCAATGGAAGTGGAAGGCTCTTATGGTGGCTTGGGAATTACTTGGAACCCCTCCCAAATAGGTATTCAATCTCTCTCCCTCAACCCAATTGTCATTACTTTCTCCTTCCATCTACTTGGAATGGGTATTCGTGGCTCCATCTCTAATGTTTATGGACCCCAAACCTCACCCAAAAACTTATCCTTTCTTGAGAAGATTTCATCCCTCATACCCCTTTTGGATACTTCCAAATGGATTATAAGAGGTGATTTCATTTTCATCTCCTCCCTCTAGGAAAATAAGGGGGGTCACTGCCAACTGGAAAATGAATCCAAAATGTTAAAATTCTTCATTGAGGACTCCAACCTTGTTAACATCAAAACCTCTAATGGCCTGTACACCTAGAACAATAAGAGAGGTGGAGCTTCCCATATTTCCTCCCGCTTGGATTGATTCCTTGTCTCGGAGGATCTCCTGCTTAATGGCCAGTAAATTTCTGCAACCACCCTCCCTTCTACGGTTCTGACCACTGGCCCATAGTCCTTTCATGGAGAACCTTCAGTAAGGCTCTAAAGAAACCTTTCAAATTTGAACAATTTTGGTTCATTGATCCTAACATCATCTCCAAAATTGAGGGATGGTGGAAAGGAATGGACATTCGCAAGGGATCCAAAATGTGCATCATTCAGCATAAACTCAAGTAGGTCAAACTCCTAATAAAAAAATGGAACAAAGAAGAATTTGATAACATATTTTGTGAAAACAAGCTCCTGGAAAAGGAAATGGCCTCCCTTCAACAAGAAATCAACTTCAATGGCTTCTTTGAGGAATCTGCCTATCGTGAGAATTCATTACTCCAACAGATGGAGGAACGCTACAAATAATAGGAAATATACTAGAAGTAGAATTCCAAAGTCCATTGGTTAAAATACAAAGAGCACGACACCTCCTTCTTCCACAAATCCACCATTCAACACAGAGCCAAAAGTCAAATATCCCTCCTCAGAAAAAAAATCAAGAACAATGGTAGAAACTCACGAGGACATTGAAGATCAGTTGGTCAGCCACTTCTCCAACATTCTCCAGGAACCTGCAACCCAACGTAGGGATGCAATCAACCAAATTTCAGCCAACATCACCCATCTTGTAACACTAAAGCACAATGAAGCCTTCATGTGGCCCGTCTCAGATTTAGAAGTCTGGGAATCCCTTTCTCAAATGGCATATGGAAAGGCCCTTGGTCCAGATTGATTCACGTTTCATTCTTCAAACGATGTTGGCACTTTCTAGGGAAGAAAATCCATGAGATAGTGGAGTACATAACCTCCAGATCTATTATGTGGGCCTTTAACACCACATTCCTTACTCTCATTCCAAAAGAAGGCAATGTTGCGTCACCAGGTAAATATAGATCTACATATTTGTGCAATTTCATTTATAAAATCATCTCCAAAGTCATAGCCAACAGACTCAAGCCTCTCCTCCTCCTCAGCTCCCAGGACCAATTAGGCTAGGTTGAAGGTAGGAAAATCCTTGATGGCATCATCTTAGCCCATAAAACCATACATTCTCTAAAAGTATTCTAAAAACCAAGCATGCTACTTAAACTAGACATTTCAAAAGAATTTGATAAAGTAAGTTGGGAATACATTGAAAACATCCTTCAAGCCTTTGGATTTGATGCTCCTTGGATTCAATGGGTCATGTCTCTCATCTCCACCCCTTTTTTATCCATCATGGTTAATGGATCTCCATCTAAAACCTTCATTCCCTCCATAGGTATCTGCCAAGGTGACCCGCTTTCCCTATTCTTCTTCATACTCATGGTAGAAGGCCTTGGTCGCACCATCATAATAGCCATGTCCAAAGGTGCTCTAAAAAGCCTATATATCCATGGTAACTCAACACTCTCTCATCAGAAATTTGTTGATGATATTGTCC
Organism: Pinus taeda; assembly: GCA_000404065.3. Taxonomy (NCBI): domain Eukaryota; kingdom Viridiplantae; phylum Streptophyta; class Pinopsida; order Pinales; family Pinaceae; genus Pinus; species Pinus taeda. The sequence continues at coordinate 87,488 of APFE031219895.1, forward strand.
TCATGAATCATCCCTTAATATGAGAAGCCAATATGAACAAAGGCATCCTCAACCTCTTCTCACAGGCCTCTGGACTGGACTTAAACCAGGACAAATCCCAAATCTTATTTTTCAACATTCTAACCATTACACAACGCAATATCCAACACATCCTTAGCTTCACCACAACAGCTCTCCCCTCTAAGTATTTAGGATCATCCCTCACTGACTCTGAAATCAAGCATTCCTCTTGGCATGATATGATAAACAGTATCTCCTCCAAGCTCAGCTGCTAAACCCATTGATCCCTTAACATCTCCAACATGCTCATCCTCCTCAAGTCAGTCCTCCAAATTATGTCCCTCTATCTTTTTTCAATGCTTTTCGTTCCAAAATGGGTCCTTAAGATCATTACAAACATCCAATGTTCCTTATTTTGGGGAGGATATGACCTCAAGCACAAATGGCCCTTAGTCAAATGGGACACCCATTTCCTCCTCAAAATTCATAGTGTCTTGGGGCTCAGAGACCCGGAGAAGGTGAACACAATCATGGGAGCAAGGATTTGGTGGAAATGTATCAAACACAGCAAGAACCATGGGATAGACTCTAGCAGGAAAAATACACCAAGAACACCCCCCAACAAGATATGGTCCATCTATCCCTCATTCCCTCAGGCTCGCTAATATGGAATTTGATCATTCAAGGCCACTCTCTGATTCAATCCCACTACTTCTGGGAAATCCAGTATGGATGCACAATTTAATTCTCGAATGACTCCTGAAAAAACCAACCAAGGCTAGCCAATGCTCTCCCCACTCCTCTCAGTCAAACTCAAGCTCTTAGTATGTGATGCATCTCAAATCAAATATCGAAGGACAGATCCATTGCAATTGTAAAATAGACATTCTATGTCCAGAGGAGGACAATGAGCTCACTTGATCTCACCTCCATTAGGAGCTACTCAAAAGAAAAATCAATAAAAGGGATGGAAAAGACATTCTCAAATGGAGCTACACAAACTCAGGTATGTTATTAGTCAAATAACCTTATCATTTTCATTCCTCTTCTCTCCCTGCTAAGCTAGACCCCTTCTAGGTCAATCTTTAGAGCTTTAAAAAATGGCCAAAAGTCAAAACATTTTTGTGGCTCCCCACCAAGCGCCATGTCCTCACCTGGGACAATCTCATCAAAAAAGGATTTTAGGGGCCTTCCAGATGCCCTCTTTGCCATGCACAATTGGAGACCCTGGATCATCTCTTCCTCACATGTCCCTCTACTGACTTCCTCTAGAGAAAGTTGCAACATGGATTTCTCATATCCAAAAAATATCCTTATTGCATTTCCCGCGCCCTCAAATAATGGCCAATCTCACCTTTCAGCAATACCATTCTCAACTGCATCTAGTCCACAACTCCTCTCTTCTTAGACTGGGAGGTCTGGATGGAACACAATCATAGAATCTTCAATCACTCCTCTAGATCCCCTTATGCCTTATGACATCTCTTTCACATTCACTTGGACGAATCCATATCCCTTTTGAATTGGTCGTCTCAAGATCACCAAGATCCACCTTTAGGAAAATAAATCCTTGCTTGGTGGAACATCAAACTACCAAATATTGGTGCTTCTGCCTTGTCACCCCATCTAAGTGCCCCCTCTCCCTCCTCTTAGTCTCCACCTCCTCCCCACCACCTCAAGTTCAATCTTGATGGTGCCACTAAGGGAAACCCCGGGGAAGCTAGTATAGGCATAGTTTTTAAGAATCACACAGGGAAAAATTTTCATCTATAGAGGGGTTACATTGGTTTCGAGAGAAAAAATGTAGCGAAAATGGGAGATCTGATAGAAGGCCTCCATATCACTCAAAGTAATTGCCTCTTCCCACTAATGGTCTAAGGGGACTCACATATCACCATCCAAATCGCTAAATGCATTCTCAACGGATCCCCAACCACCAAGCAATATGTAGGTTGTTGCCTAGAATATCTGGTCCAACAGTTGGCTCTCATGCTCTCTCAACAAGAAGCCATTATTTTATCCCATGTCAAGCATAAGTTCAATTCTCTTGTTGATCATACGACCAACAGAGGAATTGAAGATCATCAACCCAATGAGGATTTCTCCCCTTCTTCCTTTATGATTGTAGACTCACTTCCTCTGTGTCTGCAACTAGCAGAATGGGACCTCCTCCCCCTAGATTCAAGTGACCCTATGTCTCCAAGCTCTCACTCCAAAGCTCACAACTTGCAGCCCCCAAATGGCTTATCCTCCTCAGCAAGTGGCATTCACCCCCCTCTTGCATGTTAGTTACCCTCGTACAATATCTCTCTACTACTGTGCCTCGTTATTAATTTAACCATCCCCATGTTCATTCATCTCGCCATCCTACGCTCTCCTTCTAAGATTCTCCTCAGCGTTCTTTCTGGCTTCGTGTTTGCAAGTCTTCTCTACGTGACTATGAATCGTGATAGGGGGAGATTTTGGCGCACCAACAGAGGGAGAGGTCGGGGGCACCCCCCAATCAATTTCGATGATGCCACCATCACCACCATGTTTGATAGTGGGATTCCCAACTCCATACATAGGGAGTTCTTAGTTATGGAGGAAGTTGAACTGTGCAGGGGCCACCTAATGCTTTGGGCACTCAGGAACCTCTTTGCATGCCAGTTAAGGAACGTGGTCAAGATAAAACAAAAGAAACTAGCTAGATTTCTAAAATTTCCGCTCACCAAAGTCATATTATCTCCTCTCTCAGGCGACTCGCCAAAGACCTGCGTTTAGAATTCCTGCCCAACATTCCCCCCTCCTCTTCCCCAAATCCTTCTCCCTTCCAATCTTTGTTGGTTGGCTCCTCCTCCCTTCCCTTTCCTTGTACCCCTGTGGCTTATCCCCCTCCTTCTCCAACTCTCCTCCCTTCGTTGGCTGAGGCGCCCTTGTCTCCTCCTCGCCCCAGCCCTTGGGGATACTACATTATGGAGGAGCACCCAGTGGACACAGGCAACATGTAGGCTCATGGTACTGCGATGGTGCAATGCAGTTCCAATGTGGCAACGATACAATTTCAGTGTGGCAGAATTCAGCTCTTGACGACATGTAAACTATCAAGTCAGTTTTTCCACTACATTTTGGTTTCTCTGCATGTCACTTCAGTTCCATCTCCTTAAAGGCAAACAACGCAAATCCTCGTGGCTCGTTGGCTCAATTACACACCTTTTTTGGCACATTGTACATCATCTTGTTATTTCATGCAACAACTATGTATTTTCTATTCTCATAAGCATGCTTTTGATCTACAGTTATCTTGTAATGCAAATTATAAAACTGCAAGGGTCTGGTTTCTCCCTCATGGGGCATACTCCCAACACACTCTATCTCTGGTTTCCTCCTTTAGAGGTAGAGAATACACTCTTGACTATATTTTTTGTAACTTCTCACTTGTTAATATAATGTAAATACATTTTCATATATATATATATATGTGTATGTATACATTGTTATCAAACATATATAATAAATTCTTAATTGACATACATGTGATTTATTTCTAAATCTTACATCCACAAAATTACCATATTTATAATATCAAAATTTCAACATATTACTTCTATATTTTCTATCCTTATTTAGTTTTATGTTCACTTTTATTTAATAATAGTTATATAAAGAATAGTGATTTGATATGTCATTATTATTATATTTGCCTCGAGGATGGCATTTTGAAATGGGTAAGTTCTATTAATTAGTCAACTATCTCATACATTTTTCACTTTGTTGAAGATTAACTTTAGAAAATCACATTTTTATATTATATTGTAATTATTTTGTTTCAATTTATTTGTAACATGATTGGTTGTTCATTTTTACATGTTATTGACCATCGCATTAGAAGTTGGGTCATATTGTAATGTTGTAATCTTGGTAACCTAGCCCTAGTCCTAACTAGGATTTTCCATTACAAACGGGACCACCAGAACCAATAAATTTCATCCACCATATGTACGTACCTTTGTCCTTTGGTCAAATCGATAAGATCAACCTTCGTTCCTTTTGCGGTTTATTTACTAGTTAGAATTATATGTTAACCTTAACCATTAAGAAAACATTTCCTCACTCCCAAATATACATTCATGTTATTTTGCCAATTTTCACATTCACGTTGTTTTGCCACCTTTTGTAACTAACTTGGCCTTGTTTTGCCACCTTTTTTAACTAACTTGACCTCAGTGTCCGAGAGTGGATAAACAACCTCAGTTTAAACCAACAGTATAATTGTATTCCTATCTTATAAAGTTTAAAAAAGAATTTTAATTAATTTGTATTATACATCATAGTTGCATTATTCAATCTAGTATGTTTTATTTCTTTTTATATTATTTAAAATTTTGTTTAATAATATTTTTTAATGATAACATTTTCACTTTAATGAATGTTTCAATGGTTACTCTAAAATATTATTATTATAATCCATTTAAATAATTATTATTATAATCCATTTTAATAATTATGTTTTTAATAGGTTATAAAATTTTCACATTTATGTCAAATACATTTTAATTAATTTACATTATACATAAATGTTACCGTAGGTTTCATTTCCTTTATACTATTTAAAAATTTGTTTAATAATATTTCTTTAATGATAACAATTTCACTTTTCAATGAATATTTAAATGATTTTACAATAATTATGTTTTAATATGTTATGAAATTTTGTACCTAACTAATTATATCAATTTTTAAATTTGGAAAGATTTATCAATGGAGTTTATATTTTTATATAAATCTCTCGAGTTACTCAAATATAGGAAAGGGAGTCCTTCATGGGGTGTTGGATAAAGACTGTCATTGGTCACATGATATATAACAAGTGTAAAAGGTATAAGTTGGGAGCGCGCAAAGCAGCAACCCCTCCACCACGCTATAGTTATTATGTATGTGTTTGCATGCATGAATGGTTGCAAAACGCTCTGTTGTGTGTTATGTCTCCCTCCCTGCTCTCATCCTCCTCGACGTCTGCTCTAGGGTGGTAGTTTGTTCAGTCTCCCACAGGCATGCCTCAATTGTCGCCCACTCACTCGTTCCAATTTCCTAAGAATATTTCCTTCTTTAGGGCTCTCTGGTGGACACTTCTTCATTGGTTTTGGTCAGCCCCCTTCTTCATTCCCCTTTGCTCCTGCAGCTCTCCACCTTGGATGCTTTGGGGAAGTTTCAGAATTGACTGGTGTCGAATATGTGTTTTTTACCTTCACAATTCTAGGCATGCTAGAGGTCTGTTATTCTTGGGGTGGTGACTCTCGGCTTAGGGTGTCGATTGTCTCTGGGCATTCTTGCATTCTGGCTTCTGTTTACTGAGAATTTTTGTTTTAGATCTCTCCTCGCTGCTTTGTTTCATCTCAGGTGTTGTATCCCTTCTGCTCTTCAATCTCTCCTCGGGCATTTGCTTCTTCCTATTTGACTCCCACCCCGTGAACTTCTATCCTCTCTGGCAAGGCTTAGTTATTCTTGGGCGACAATTTCAGGGTGGTGAGGCTCTTAGAATTTGTTCCCATTTTCTCTCTCATTCGTGGCCGATCTTAGTTGGTTCTGGGTGGTTGATATCCCTTGGGTGGCGAATTCAGGGTGGCAAGGCTCTTGGCGTTGGTCCTCCTTTTCTCTCTGGTATGCAGTCGGTCTTGGTCAGTTCTAGGTGGCTGGTGGTATATCAGGAGGAATCCCTCCTCTCTGGCTCTGCAGGTCCCTTTGTTACTCCTTAATGAATCCCTCTCCCAACTACTTGTGCCAAATTGCTCTGGCGAAGCGAAGGTGATTCCCCTCTCGTCAAGGCTTGGGGTGATGCTATTGTTGTTCAAGAAGGTAGCTCAAGGCTCTGGTCGTGGAGTTCGTGGAACCCGTGGTGGTCGTGGGGGTCGTGGCAGTTGCCAACAAACGGTCTCGCAGCTCAGTCGTGATGTAGGTGTGGGCGGTCGCGAGCATTGGAATCTCCGAGGCTCAGTAACACGAGGAAGCTCCAGCAAGGGTCACTTTGGTTCCACAGGCAAGATGTCTTCAAGGAGGACAAATCCCTCCTCAGCAATTCTTGAGCTGTTTCACTCCGTTTCTGCTTGTCTTAATGCCCATGATCAACCTTTCAAAGAGGAACACAAGGTTGTCATGGCGAAATTAGAGAAACTCCAATAATTTCAGTGCCATGTTCATGAGAGGGCGGTCGTAGTTTGGCATGACCAAAACCTGCTAACTAAAAAGGTGGAAAAGCTTGGAACCTAGCTTGCTCACTTTGAAAACCATGTTAACTGATTCTATCACATTTGATGACTAAATATGTTCACTGGTGTATTCCTTGTTTTTTTAGTCTTTTGGAATGTTAGACCTCTTAGGCTCTGGACCTCTCAACTAGAAATTTTTCTTTCTGTATGTCATATGGTCATCACATTGGTCAACAAACCTCGTAGGGGTGAGACCACATGTTTTTTGATATCCATGTATATTCCTTATGATTAATAGAAATTTCAACTTACAAAAAGAAATATAGGAAAGAGAGGTTAGCATTTAGTAAATAGGATAAGTACTTATTGAATCGCTTACCATTTCTTTATCAAATATCTTAGTTTCAAGAATTTTGGAATTTTGATTATTTCCTTTTTTTACATATTATGTTCTCCATCTCACCTCTTCATTGTAATTAGATGGCCCCTACTATAAGGAAAGAAACTAATAGTTTAGCTCCAATTTCAATGAGAATTTTCACCACACCTCAGTCGTAAAAGAAAGCAATGACAACGACCACAAAACCTAACATAGAAGAAGAAATGAAGCAAGAGGCTTTCACAAACACTTTTAGAGTTATTAATTAATAAATTTAAAGAAATATTGTTAGTTAACAAATTAAATGAATGTATTCATAAACAAATAAAATGGGATAAACTCATTAATAATTAAGTGAAAAATAATTTAAACCCAAAACTTATTCTCCATCATCACAATGCAGAATTACAATTAACAAATACCTCAATTTACCAGTAAAACCTAAATTGACTGAATTCTAAACTTTAAAACTAACTTGAGTTCAATGTTTTACTTTAATTTAGATATATTTAAACTAAGCTTTCCTCCTTTTTATGAAAGTTGAAAGTGCATATGGATATTTATTTGAGTGGTGGTTGGATGTATTTGTATATAAACTTTTTAATTCACGGCCATTAAAATAGTGTTAATATGTATGTATTAATAAAATATAATTAGTTGGTATGTTTAAATTAGACTATTAATTTTTATTTTTATTTTCCACGTGAAATATATTTATATTGTATTGGAAGAATATGTATGTTTTGGTCTTCAAAGGACTAATCAAACTTAACAAGGTTCGAAGTTATTGTAATAAAGCTCATCATGACACTTTCGAGAATTGAGCTTGTATGGGGATGATAACAATAATTCCATCCAACCAACCCAATTGAGTATTGTATTACATTTTTCAATTCTCTTTTAACTCTTTTTACAAATTTTACTTTTTATATAAATGGAAAAAAAATAATAAGTAATCACTAAAGTTTTATAAATGCTTTCAATTATGGTACTTGCATGTTATTCATTAATGAAGTGAATTGAGTATTGTATTACATTTTTCAATTCTCTTTTAACTCTTTTTACAAATTTTACTTTTTATATAAATGGAAAAAAAATAATAAGTAATCACTAAAGTTTTATAAATGCTTTCAATTATGGTACTTGCATGTTATTCATTAATGAAGTGTTGAAGTGGATATATGCTAATGCCATATATGTGGTAGCAATCTAAATTGCAATTAATATTAGTTAAAAAAAAATGATTTTTAAAATTGGAGTATTAGTCTCATTCTATTCCAAAAATGACCCAAGTTTTCATCTTACATTTAGAGTTGAGTGATATTGAACCTTGAAATCTAGATGAAGGTAGAGTATGTACACCTTCATAGACTTTAGCATTTAAATAATTGCATGGAGATGGTTCCCTTATCCCACAAACAAAATGATCTCATACATCAATTTGATATTTGGCTTGGCCATAACCCAAAATTATATTGTTGTTATTATTATATTATTTAAAAAAATACGATAATTATAATGTAGATATTTACTAACAATACTTGTAAAATCTAATAATAAAATTAATAACTTTACAATTTCATGAAAAAATCAAGTAAATAATAAGTAAATAAAAATTTACTATATTAAATAAGCCTTTTCAATTCATTACATTAAATAATAAATAAATAAAACAAACAAACAAACTATTAAAAAATAAAAAAACATAAATGCTACATTAATTGCTCTGTTGAACATTGACTCGATTATAGTTTATGATAGTTAATTTTTTAAACATGTTCACATGTACATGGTAATTTTCAACACGCCTTGGATAAAGATTTTGAAAAATCAATTCATATGATTTTAAATTTTAATATACAATTGTTTTTCTTTATTATTTTTTATAGACATAATTTATAAAGGCATTTTATTTTTACATCTATAATTTTAGCGAATTTTTATTTCTACATTGATTATCTATAATTACAATAATCTTATTTAAACTCATAATGAACAAAGTAATGTATTCATTTTCATTGGTATATGTGTTAATATGAATATACATATGTAATATTTAAAAGAAAACATGCTATAAATGCCTTGTTACTTAGAATTGATAATGTAATTTGTTGTTAAGTTTCTTTTAATTGAAAGTAATTTGTTGTTACATTAATTCACAGTAATTAAATAGCATAAATTTCAATTAAAATTTTTAAAATGTATATTTTTATGTTAAATGTTTGAAAATATAATAATTTTATTGTGACGGTAAGAGATATACATAAAAATTTGTACTTTTATGTTAAATGTTTGAAAATGTAATAATTTTATTGTGAAGGTGATATATATATATATATATATATATATATATATGTGTGATATCTAATTTTTGCAACAAAATTCAATGTAAATAAAGATGTGCTTAAAAAAACACATTAGAATTAATAAATATTAATTTCAAATCTTTAACTAAATGTGTTTTAACATTTATTTTTTCTACATTTAAATTCATTATCATTTTACATTTTTTTAGTAAAAGTAATACGTCCGGCTGTTTAGTTTTTATATGGTGATTTTCTTTATATACACTATTTTGTATTGTCAATAAACAATATTTGATAGTAGCAATCATTCCACTACCATTTGTCACATCGAAGGTAGACTGAGAACTTCCTACAGTCTCACATGGAATTATGTGTAACATCATTTTATTATCACTTTATTAGATTATTACCTAAATATCCTATCTCATAGTAACATTTTCCATAAGATTCAATACATGAGTAATGGCATATCTTTGTATTCTTTATAGCTTGGATGGTAAAATAGTGAAATCCCCAAAAGTTTTCTACATAGTGCACACAGAAAACCTTGTAATAGGTGCTTACTCAAAGAAAAAATTATTTCATCTAAAATCACTCACAACAAACAAATAAATGTGGATGGAGATAGTTTAAGTGATAAAACTACAAGGATTTAAGGACCATCGAACTTAAGAGAAGCACTAAGTACTGTGAAATTTTAAATATTGTTGGAGTTAACTAGTTATTATTCACCTATTAATTTAGATTATTTACCTTCTGCAAAATACGTGTAGAGAATACTAAATAAAACACTATGGAAACTTCATTGAAAATAAATAACCACGGGAACTAAGAAGATTATAACACACACACAAATAATGGACACCAATATTTTTGGATAAATGTCCCTGGAAAAGCCTTAGTGTGAGGAAAATTAGTTCTGCAAATGAGTTATTTTATTAATTCTTCAAAAAAATCTATGATGGAGAAATTACAATCGTTTGTCATAAATTAGCAAACCTCCAGAAAATTATTTCTACCACTTTTGCAAGTCAAAATATCCTCCTAGAAGCAATTTGGCCTCCTCTGAGCAATATGGCCTCCCTTTGGCTCTTGTTCTACTCACACGTGCAACCTTGGCTTTAGCAAACTCGCATTGTTGAGGAAATAACTTGGCCTCCCTCTGGATTTCAACCTCAACTGGAAAAATCGAATTTCATGTGCAATTTGATCTCTCCTACAATCCCTCCTTGCTCCTGCAAATCATCCTCCTAGAGTATTTTGCACTCCCAACTAGGGTAATTCGCACCCCTCTATAGAGAAATTCACACCACTGGAAAATCAATCTCTCTGTAGAAAAATCAATCTCCAACTAGCTGTGGAAATCATTGTGATAAATTCCTCCAACAATCGTGTCTCCAAACAATGTTGATCTCTCTATGTCGATGCCCCTACACTACTTCTATGCCATTGTTATCACTTCAATATAATGCTTCGATCTCTCATTGATGTATTGTCCAAGTGCCCATTGATTTCCTCTTATAATTTCTCATTGATGAATCAACAACCATGATCTAATCTCAATCGATGACTAAGATCATCTTGACCTCTTCAAATGACCTTTTTGAAAGTCTCTAGAGGAAAATTGATTTACCCCTATTAATATTGATTGATTAAGCCATTTCCCTAAGTTAGACTTAGGGAAATTAATAAATTGGCTAATTAATTATAATAAAGGTCTTTTCTTGTGAAACCTTTTCTGGGTATTGGAGAAAATGTGTTCCCTGGCCTCATAGACACAATCTGAGACTAGAACACTTATAGAGCTACACAAACTAACACTCCCTCTTAGCGAGAAAGGTGTTATGTATAACACACATCTTGTCTCTTAAGAAGATGAATCTCGCCTTCCCTAAAGCCTTCATCAATATATCTGCTACCTGCTCATCTATGGGTACTATGCTCATCTATGGGTATATATTGTAGTTGCACAGTCATGTGGTGCACACAATCCCTAATGAAGTAGTATGTGATGTGTATATGCTTGGACCTATCATGAAACATTGGATTCTCTAACAACCTAATGCAACTCTAATTGTCGCAGTGTATCACCATTATCTCAATCCTTTGACCAAATAAGGCTACTAGCAGCTTACGAAGAAAAATAGTCTCGCAAGTAGACATGCTCACTTCTATGTACTCTACCTTTGCAAAACACAATGTCATGAACTTCTACTTCCTGTTGTACCAAGAACAAATCATGATCCCATGTTGAAGTAGCACCCTAAAGTGATTTTCCGATCCACTGTGCTACCTACCCAGTCTTCATCAGTATATCCAACCAACCTGACACCATCACCTCGAGCATACCTAATCCCATACTCGATAGTGCCACACAAATATCTCAACACATGTTTTTCTAGTGTCCATTGCACTCTCTTTGAATCTACCATGAACTAACTGAGAGAGTTTACTGCATAGGATACATTTGACCTTGTGTTGACCAAATAAATGGGAGAGCTTATCAACTATCTGTATAAGGTGGGGTCCACATCCTTCTCCCTATATGCATTTATCTTCCTCCAATTAGTGATCATGGGTGTCGACATGGATCTGCAATTCTCCACCCTGAATCTCCTTAAGATCGCAATGCAGTGTTTCCCTTGTCTAAGGAAAATCTCACCATCCATCTGCCATATCTTCATGCCTAGAAAATAGTGCATAAGCCTCAATATTCATCTCGAAATTAGCCGTGAGATCCCTTTTTCACTCCTCTATGAGCCCTAGTGAAACTGTCAGGAAATTTTTTTTCCCACATATAAGACAAGAATGAAAACCTCACCCCCAACCACCTAAAGTAGTACAGATTCACGTTTTCCTACTCTTCATGAAGCCCATGCCCTACAAGTATCTATCGATGTGCTCATGCCACGATTCGAGAGCCTATTTGAGCCCCGTATAAATCTCTCTTCAACCTACACACATGGGTCCCTCTTTTGTGTGCCACAAATCCCTCTAGTTGTTAAATGAACACCACCTCCTCCAATTCACCATTCAGGAACATTGTCATAACATTCATTTGATGGATCTACCATGCCATCTGTGCTGCTAATTAGATCATGGCTTATATAAAAGTGTATCTAGCCACAAGAGCAAATGTTTCCTCATAATATATTCCCTCCTTCTAAGAGAATCCCTTAGCCACGAACCTAGATTTGTATTTCTTGATGCTATCATCTAAAACATGCTTGATCTTATAGATCCAGTGTGACATAACCACTATCTTATCTGTAAATCTCGGTACAAACTCCTACACATTTTTCTACATGATTGAGGAATATTCCTCAACCATTGCATCCTACCACACTTGTTGTTGTGTGGGCTCCTGATAGCAGGAAGGCTCGCTATCTACCAACTGACTGACCAACGCCATATAGCCAGTGTACCTCTCTAATTGTCTTTGCTCTCTTCTGCCCATCTAAGGAGTCCCCACAAACTCCTAAGCATCCCTGAGTGTCTATTGAACCTCAAGATTCCTCTTGCAAATAGTGGAGTTAGGAATATATACCTATATATCCTCCTAATGCAACTCCCAAATCAGCTGCATTCATTGCTCCATGCTCTGCAAACTTTCAAGAAACCCTACACCTGATTTAGTGCTCATACTCGTGACTGTAATCATGCTATGTTCCCCTAATCTTGTTGCTCAACTCTAAGAGCTTTTGTTGGTTTCCGACTCTAATCCTTTGCTACTGGAAAATATTTGGACCTCCTATATGCCTTGTCCTCTTGGCCCCTGGGATGAATATCATATATGCCTTAGACGTTTCGTTGTACCCAATTAAGTAACCTCACTCTACAGTTTGATCCAACTTCGAATCTGTGTCTCCTGGAATGTGATAATATGCTAGGCTGCCAAATATCCTTAAGTGAATGACATCTAGCTTATTCCTCGTAAATGCCTCTTCAGGTGTAATCTTTCCAAGCGCTCTATGTGGAACCTTGTTTTGTATGTAAACTATTTTACTGCATGCCTCTGCCCATAAATAGTGTGGTAGATCCTGGTCATACAACATCACTCTCTTTGCCTTCGAAATATAATGATTCTTCCTCTTAGCAACCCCATTATGTTGTGGGTTGTAAGGAACGATCCAGTCTTTCTTGATTCATGCTTTAGTACAAAACTCTTGGAATTCTGTTTTGGTGTACTCACCTTCATTATCTGACCAAAGAATATGGATCTTCTTCATGCTGCATTCTCCACTAGAGCCTTAAACTCATAAAATTAATTGAAGACTTCATCTATGGTCTTCAAGAAATAGATCCAGGTATTCCTAGAGAAATCATCGATAAAAGTCACAAAATACGTGTATCCCCTGAGATATTTCATCAACATTGACCCACATATATCTAAACGCACGAAGTCAAGTATCCCTTGTGATATTTTTTCACTCATTGGAAAATCTTCTTTCACAAACTTCCCCAACACACATCCTCTACAAACATCATCATGCTTTGTGCTCACCTCCAAAACATGTGTCACTCTCTCACAAAGAAATTTAAGTACTCCATGATGAATATGGCCCATCTTCCTATGACATAGGTCCCCCCATGGATTTCTACTGCTAACAAGTGCCTCTGGAGTGTCCATCTACAATATGTATAACTAGCCACTCCTTACTCCAATTGCTATAGGTGACATATAATCCTTATGCTTCAATAGAACTTGTGCCCCTCTAAATATAACATCATATCCTTTGTCCTAAAGGATGGATACGGAGATAAATTTCATCCCCAAGCCTGGTATATGAAACAAATCATGAATAGGAATAGGCTTGCCATTCTCCCTCTAATATAGAGTAGTCCCTATTACAACAGGGTTGCAATTGGACTTGTTCCCCATCTGAATATGAAATTTGATGTCCTCCTTATAACTCGAGAAGTACTCTCTAACTCTTGTCATGTGGAATGACACTCCATTGTCTATATACCAGAAACTTTGTGAAGTTGAGCTAGATGGGAAGAAATCAATGTGAATTCCTAATCCATCTTATTGGAGAGCTCATTTGCACTAGCTAAAGTTGTTTCTTGCTTCTTACCCGTCTTCTTCCTTTGTGGACAATTGTTAGCATATGGGAAAAACTCATGACAGCGATAGCACTTAACGTTCGGAAGGCCCTTCTTCTTATTATCTTCGTTGGGGCCTAATCCCTTGATGGATCCTTTCTTTGCCTTCCCTTTTCCTACTAGGGTTATGTTCTCCTTCTCCCTCTCAACCTTCGAAGCTTTATCATTGTTGCTTCTATTGTCGTTAACCAAACTCACCCTGACCTCCTCCTTACTGAAGTTCCCCCATAGGAAATCCCATCTTGGAAGTGTATCTCGCCCATTGAGCACTTGGACGAACACGCTCCATTCCATGGAAAAACCATTCAGTTTTATTTGCACCAACTCGTCATCACATGGCTTATCTTCTACTACAACTAATTCATCTCTGGCAAGTCGAACTCTGGTAATATAGGAAACCATGTCTTCACCCTTCTGCGTCTTGATGGACCTCAACTTCTCTCTGAGAATCAACTTTATATTTTCTGTAGGATTCTCGTACAGATTCACAATCACGTCCCACCTCTGCTTCATTCTGTCTTTCTCTGCAATATGAAAAACAATATGATGCTTGACTCCATCAAGGATAATCCCCTTGGATTTGGAATTCTCCTTCTTATAGGTTTCCAGCTATTGTGGATTTGTCAATACAGCAATAACATTCTCTGCATACTCCTTCAGTCCATACCCATCCAATAAGAATGGAATTATGGCTTTCCAAACACCAATAATCGAAGGCTCCATCCAATTTGTCATGATCTCTCAAACCTGTTGCGACCAATCTCAAAATTTAGAAATATAGCAAAACCAAAATAAACTGGAGAAAAATATAAACTAGGTTGAAACCCTCAAACTTTTTTTTGTGCTCTGTGCAAATCGTTTTTTTCCCTCAAATCTGCTCTGATACCATGTGAAATTTTAAATATTGTTGCACTGAACTAGTTATTATTCACCTATCATTTTAAATTGTTTGTCGTTTGCAAAATACTTGCAACAAATATTAAATAAAACATTACTGCAACTTCACTAAAAGTAAATGTTATGAATAAAATATAGTAGGTTAAGCAATCCAAAACACTTGGAATATAAAGATATCCATTGAAGATACAAGTAACATATATTAAAATCTATGAATGAGAATAATGATACAAATGAGAGTGAAGGTATGCTTATATACACTAGGCAGGTGCCTTTTTACATACGGTCATGCCCTTAGAGATATGTCTCTTCATTATTAACTACTAATTAATTAATTACAATTATCATTTATGTTATTTTTAGATATATTTTATTCATAATATTGTCTTCATCTTCAAAAAGTTTTGTTCTCAAAGATTATTGTTGATAAGGTGTGTCATCTATTTCTTGTCTTGCAATTTATTTGTAACTTTTAAGAATTTATAGATTTGTCATATTCGTTGATACAAAATAAGATCGTTTAAGAGATAAATAGAATTGTCACACTGAGAAGGGATCTGACCATCTTAAATCAATCTTTTGTGGAATCTTTTGGTTACTCGAAACTTGTGATGAGTTGTTATCACATGAGTGGATTGTACAAACTTCAGCCTTCCTTGGAACATAAGTTTGTTGTTTATGTTTTGAGTGATACTAATTCGTAGATTGATTGAGAAGTATGCTCTTGCGATTCGGATATCAATAAGGAGTTCTACTGGTTGGACCTTCCATTATCATGTGTGTGGCAATTTCCTGATTTAGTTCATGTTTTCTTGTTGTTGAGTTGACAACTAAATCATCGCTTGGAATTTCCATTGCTTGAATTGCAACAAATGAATATGTTTTAACTTCTATTGGTCTCTCATCTTCTTGAGTTATGATATTAACTCAATCAATATTTATTCCATTCTCTTCACTTGAAAATTTCGACGCTTCATTTGTTTTCCAATGACTTATTGTCCTTCTTAAGTTTCCTAATTTGCATTAGTAATTTCTCACTGTGGTCCTTAATCCATGAAACTTCTTCATTTTTGTCAGCAATGATTTTGTCAACTTCTCTTTGCATATTTTGTAGTAACCTTCTTGAAAAAATACTTTTGAAATATCTTGTATGTCTTCTATCGTCACAGAATCTGGCTTCAAAGTAACGTCTTGTTGCGTTATTTTTTTTCTTTTTGTGGTTTGTATTTAGGATAAAGGACCCTAGAGTTTCCATTCAAGGTGAGCCCAAAACAATCTCAATATCATCAAAAATCAAGTTTTCATAGTGAATTGCGAGATAAAAGTATAATCCCCAATACTTAGTTGTAAATTGTTTATGTCGTATTGTTTGTTACTTGTGTCAACAAAATTTGTTTCAATTATATTCAATTCAAAAATCACTAATTGCTTAGCACATTTAGAAGTGATATAATTATTGTCTTCAGTAGGACTGATAGAGATTATAATATCTCTTTTTGCAAGTGTTCCTTTGATTTAAATATTGTTGCACTAAACTAGTTATTATTCACCTATAATTTTAAATTATTTGTCTTTTGCAAAATACTTGCAACAAATATTAAATAAAACACTACTGCAACTTCACTGAAAGTAAATGTTATGAATAAAATATAGTAGGTTAAGCACTCCAAAACATTTGGAATATAAAGATCTCCATTGAAGATACAAGTAACATATATTAAAATCTATGAATGAGAATAATGATACAAATGAGAGTGAAGGTATGCTTATATACACAAAGCAGGTGCCTTTTTACATACGATCATGCCCTTACAGATATGTCTCTTCATTATTAACTACTAATTAATTAATTACAATTATCATTTATGTTATTTTTAGATATATTTTATTCATAATATTGTCTTCATCTTCAAAAAGTTTTGTTCTCAAAGATTATTGTTGATAAGGTGTGTCATCTATTTCTTGTCTTGCAATTTGTCCGTAACTTTTACAAATTTATAGAT
The DNA here is from genome assembly GCA_000404065.3 of Pinus taeda. Classification (NCBI taxonomy): domain Eukaryota; kingdom Viridiplantae; phylum Streptophyta; class Pinopsida; order Pinales; family Pinaceae; genus Pinus; species Pinus taeda. Next base: position 104,364 of record APFE031219895.1, read on the forward strand.
TTGTCATATTCGTTGATACAAAATAAGATCGTTTAAGAGATAAATAGAATTGTCACACTGAGAAGGGATTTTACCATCTTAAATCAATCTTTTGTGGAATCTTTCAGTGACTCGAAACTTGTGATGAGTTGTTATCACATGAGTGGATTGTACAAACTTCAGTCTTCCTTGGAACATAAGTTTGTTGTTTATGTTTTGAGTGATTCTAATTCGTAGATTGGTTGAGAAGTATGCTCTTGCGATTCGGATGGCAATAAGGAGTTCTACCGGTTGGACCTTCCATTATAATGTGTGTGGCAATTTCCTGATTTAGTTCATGTTTTCTTGTTGTTGAGTTGACAACTAAATCATCACTTGGAATTTCCATTGCTTAAATTGCAACAAATGAATATGTTTTAACTTCTATTGGTCTCTCATCTTCTTGAGTTATGATATTAACTCGATCAATATTTATTCCATTCTCTTCATTTGAAAATTTCAACGCTTCATTTGTTTTCCAATGACTTATTGTCCTTCTTAAGTTTCCTAATTTGCATTAGTAATTTCTCACTGTGGTCCTTAAGCCAAGAAACTTCTTCATTTTTGTCAGCAGTAATTTTGTCAACTTCTCTTTGCATATTTTCGTAGTAACCTTCTTGAAAAAATACTTTTGAAATATCTTGTATGTCTTCTATCGTCACAAAATCTAGCTTCAAAGTAACGTCTTGTTGCGTTATTTTTTTTCTTTTTGTGGTTTGTATTTAGGATAAAGGACCCTAGAGTTTCCATTCAATGTGAGCCCAAAACAATCTCATTATCATCAAAAATAAAGTTTTCACAGTGAATTGCAAGATAAAAGTATAATCCCCAATACTTAGTTGTAAATTGTTTATGTCGTATTGTTTGTTACTTGTGTCAAAAAAAATTGTTTCAATTATATTCAATTCAAAAATCACTAATTGGTTAGCACAATCAGAAGTAATATAATTATTGTCTTCAGTAGGACTGATAGAGATTATAATATCTCTTTTTGCGAGTGTTCCTTTGATTTAAATATTGTTGCACTGAACTAGTTATTATTCACCTATCATTTTAAATTATTTGTCTTTTGCAAAATACTTGCAACAAATATTAAATCAAACACTACTGCAACTTCACTGAAAGTAAATGTTATGAATAAAATATAGTAGGTTAAGCACTCCAAAACACTTGGAATATAAAGATTTCCATTGAAGATACAAGTAACATATATTAAAATCTATGAATGAGAATAATGATACAAATGAGAGTGAAGGTATGCTTATATACATTAGGTAGGTTCCTTTTTACATACGGTCATGCCCTTAGAGATATGTCTCTTCATTATTAACTACTAATTAATTAATTACAATTATCATTTATGTTATTTTTAGATATATTTTATTCATAATATTGTCTTCATCTTCAAAAAGTTTTGTTCTCAAAGATTATTGTTGATAAGGTGTGTAATCTATTTCTTGTCTTGCAATTTGTTCGTAACTTTTACGAATTTATAGATTTGTCATATTCGTTGATACAAAATAAGATTGTTTAAGAGATAAATAGAATTGTCACATTGAGAAGGGATCTGACCATCTTAAATCAATCTTTTGTGGAATCTTTCGGTTACTCGAAACTTGTGATGAATTGTTATCACATGAGTGGATTGTACAAACTTCAGTCTTCCTTGGAACATAAGTTTGTTGTTTATGTTTTGAGTGATACTAATTCGTAGATTGATTGAGAAGTATGCTCTTGCGATTCGGATGGCAATAAGGAGTTCTACTGGTTGGACCTTCCATTATCATGTGTGTGGCAATTTCCTGATTTAGTTCATGTTTTCTTGTTGTTGAGTTGACAACTAAATCATCGCTTGGAATTTCCATTGCTTGAATTGCAACAAATGAATATGTTTTAACTTCTATTGATCTCTCATCTTCTTGAGTTATGATATTAACTCGATCAATATTTATTTCATTCTCTTCATTTGAAAATTTCGACGCTTCATTTGTTTTCCAATGACTTATTGCCCTTCTTAAGTTTCCTAATTTGCATTAGTAATTTTTCACTATGGTCCTTATGCCAAGAAACTTCTTCATTTTTGTCAGCAATGATTTTGTCAACTTCTCTTTGAATATTTTGTAGTAACCTTCTTGAAAAAATACTTTTGAAATATCTTGTATGTCTTCTATCGTCACAGAATCTGGCTTCAAAGTAACATCTTGTTGCGTTATTTTTTTCTTTTTGTGGTTTGTATTTAGGATAAAGGACACTAGAGTTTCCATTCAAGGTGAGCCCAAAACAATCTCATTATCATCACAAATCAAGTTTTCACAGTGAATTGCGAGATAAAAGTATAATCCCCAATACTTAGTTGTAAATTGTTTATGTCATATTGTTTGTTACTTGTGTCAACAAAATTTGTTTCAATTATATTCAATTCAAAAATCACTAATTGGTTAGCACATTCAGAAGTAATATAATTATTGTCTTCAGTAGGACTGATAGAGATTATAATATCTCATTTTGCGAGTGTTCCTTTGATTTAAATATTGTTGCACTAAACTAGTTATTATTCACCTATCATTTTAAATTATTTGGCTTTTGCAAAATACTTGCAACAAATATTAAATAAAACACTACTGCAACTTCACTGAAAGTAAATGTTATGAATAAAATATAGTAGGTTAAGCACTCCAAAACACTTGGAATATAAAGATCTTCATTGAAGATACAAGTAACATATATTAAAATCTATGAATGAGAATAATGATACAAATGAGAGTGAAGGTATGCTTATATACACTAGGCAGGTGCCTTTTTACATACGGTCATGCCCTTAGAGATATGTCTCTTCATTATTAACTACTAATTAATTAATTACAATTATCATTTATGTTATTTTTAGATATATTTTATTCATAATATTGTCTTCATCTTCAAAAAGTTTTGTTCTCAAAGATTCTTGTTGATAAGGTGTGGCATCTATTTCTTGTCTTGCAATTCGTTCATAACTTTTACGAATTTATATATTTGTCATATTCGTTGATACAAAATAAGATTGTTTAAGAGATAAATAGAATTGTCACACTGAGAAGAGATCTAACCATCTTAAATCAATCTTTTGTGGAATCTTTCGGTTACTCGAAACTTGTGATGAGTTGTTATCACATGAGTGGATTGTACAAACTTCAGTCTTCCTTGGAACATAAGTTTGTTGTTTATGTTTTGAGTGATACTAACTCGTAGATTGATTGAGAAGTATGTTCTTGCGATTCGGATGTCAATAAGGAGTTCTACTGGTTGGACCTTCCATTATCATGTGTGTGGCAATTTCCTGATTTAGTTCATGTTTTCTTGTTGTTGAGTTGACAACTAAATCATCGCTTGGAATTTCCATTGCTTGAATTGCAACAAATGAATATGTTTTAACTTCTATTGGTCTCTCATCTTCTTGAGTTATGATATTAACTCGATCAATATTTATTCCATTCTCTTCATTTGAAAATTTCGACGCTTCATTTGTTTTCCAATGACTTATTGTCCTTCTTAAGTTTCCTAATTTGCATTAGTAATTTCTCACTGTGGTCCTTAAGCCAAGAAACTTCTTCATTTTTGTTAACAGTGATTTTGTCAACTTCTCTTTGCATATTTTGTAGTAACCTTCTTGAAAAAGTACTTTTGAAATATCTTGTATGTCTTCTATCGTCACAGAATTTGGCTTCAAAGTAACGTCTTGTAGCGTTATTTTTTTTCTTTTTGTGGTTTGTATTTAGGATAAAGGACCCTAGAGTTTCCATTCAAGGTGAGCCCAAAACAATGTCATTATCATCAAAAAATAAAGTTTTCACAGTGAATTGTGAAACCAAAGTATAATCCCCAATACTTAGTTGTAAATTGTTTATGTCGTATTGTTTGTTACTTGTGTCAACAAAATTTGTTTCAATTCTATTCAATTCAAGAATCACTAATTGGTTAGCACATTCAGAAGTAATATAATTATTGCCTTCAGTAGCACTGATAGAGATTATAATATCTCTTTGTGCGAGTGTTCCTTTGATTTAAATAATGTACTCACACATTTACTAAAAGTTTTTAGAAATATTTCATTACTAGCCTCTATTTTTCTTTTTGAGATGAGCTTTAGGGTTTTAAAAATATTCCTCCTATATATTTTCAACAATAACCCTTTTTTTCTTTTTAAATAATCTTCAAAACCTTTATAATAATTATTTTGTACTCTAATATATACATATACATATACATATATATATATATTCCAATTTTTAACTTTCGTTAAAGTTTTTTTTTTTTAACTTCTTTATTAATTACTACTAAATCCATTTGACTTTTATAAAATGTAGTTTTATAATTCTCTTAATTCATATTGAATTTGAAATATTTCCTCTTTCAAAGTGGTTGGTCAGGAAAGAGCAACTACGGTGAGTGGTGAGGGTCATCGGCGACAATACGATTACATGTTGCGATGAAGGATGGTCAATTGCCAACGCAAGGATTGTCGCTAAGGGAGCACGGTGTTTGCTTGCATTTTGGGGTCTGTGAGCGGGGATGTCAACTATTTTTATTTTTAATATATATTTAAATTTTTATATTTTTTAATATATAACTTTTTTTATTTCTATTTTTTTTAACTTTATGATTTTATATATTTATTTATTTTCTAAGTGTTTTTTTATTTTTCATTTTATTAATTTTATTTAAAAAAAATTATAATATATGCGTTTTTTAATATATATATATATATATATATATAATTAATTTTGGTTTTTTAATTATTATTATTTTTTTTAATTTTCTTTTTCTTATATATGCTCTCTTTTTTTTAATAGCCAAAATTCTGAATGATGAAAGTAAGAAATGGAGAAACTTTAAATTATGAGTGAAATGTTTCAATTACATAGCGACAAGGTTAACGAATTTTAACAGTTAAAGACTTGGATCCGAGAACACGACTCTGTGCAACGGTGGAGCAGCCAAAGGATCAAACATCTTTAATACCAATGTAATGAACAATATTTGTATATTTGGAAGAATGCTCTGATACTAATGTAACAAACAATATTCTTATACTCAGAGGAATGCTCTGATATCAATGTAATAAACAAGGTTCGTTATAGCAAGTTAAACACTCCAAAAGACTTGGAATATAAAGATCTCCATTGAAGATACAAGTAACATATATTAAAATGTATAAATGAGAATGATGATACAAATGAGAGTGATGGCCTACTTATATAGCCTAGGTAGGTTCCTTTTCATGTACGATCATGTCTTTAGAGACATGCCTCTTCATTATTAACTACTAGTTAATTAATTACAATTATCATTTATATTATTTTTAGATACATTTTATTCATAATAATAAATAACAACAAGAGCTGAGAAAAGTATAACGCGCATAAATATTTTTGGACAAATGTCCTTGGAAAAACCCCTATGTGAGGAAAACCAGTTATGCGAATGAATTATTTTATTAATTCTTCAGCAAAATCTATGATGGAGAAATTACAATCGTTTTTTGTAAATTAGCAAACCTCTGGAAAATTATTTCTACCACTTCTACAAGTTGATCTATCCTCTTGGAAGTAATTCGCCCTCCCTCTGGCTCCTGATCTACTCAGACGTGCGGCCCTAGCTTTGGAAAACTCACACTACTAAGGAAATAACTCAACCTCCTTCTAGATTCAACCTCAACTGGAAAAATTGAATACAAATCGATCTCTCTTGCAATCCCTCCTTGCTCCTACAAACCGTCCTCCTAGAGAAATTCACACAACCAACTAGGGTAATTCGCACCCTTCTATGGAGAGATTTGCACCACTGGAAAATCGGCCTCTGCAGAAAATCAATCTCCAACTAGCTCTGGAAATTGTTGTGATAAATTTCTCTAGAAATCTTGTCTCCAAACACTGCTAATCTCTCTCTACTACTAACCTTACGCCCTTGCTATCACTGCAATATTGTGTCTCAATTTGTCATTGATCTATTCTCCAAGTGCCCATCGATTTCCTCTTATAATATCTCGGTATGAATCAATGACCATTATCTAATCTCAATTGATGGCTAAAATCATCTTGACATCTTCAAATGACGTTTCCAAAAGTATCTAAAGGAAAATCAATTTACCCTAATTAATATTGATTAATTAAGCCATTTCCTTAAGTTAGACTTAGGAAAATTAATAAAATGGTTCATTAATTTTAATCAAGGCCTTTTCTTATGAAACATTTTCTTGGTATTGGAGAAAATGTGTTCCCTAGCCTGATAGACACAATTTGAGACTAGAACACTTGTCTAAGCTACACAAACTAACAAGTACAAGAAGGTTGAATGAAAGGAAAAACTCACGATGAAAGTTATGCACTATAAAAAATTAAATGTAGAGGGGAGTTTATAAAACACGTTAGGCATGCATCAACAACCCAAATGAAGTGTTCAAAATCCCACACAAACAGTGAGATAGAAGTTATGATGAGGTGTAGAAGATTGTTCAGAAGCAACATACTCAAACCACATCAAGGACAATCTTGTGGTTCCCAGTACTCAATATATTGCTCGAAAAACTCAAAATTTGCATAAACAATTTTTTGCAAGGAGGGAAGAATCACTCTGAAATTAAATTATGTTGTTGTAGGAACTTCACTGAAGCACTGAAACAAAATAAAGGTGTTATAAATATATTGTAGCTTATACTGTGTGAGGGTGGGATACACAGAGGTGTGCTCAAGAATACACACATGAGCTCACACAAACACGAAAGAATATGCACATTAAATGCATGCTAGTGTAGAAACAGGGGAAATTAGCTCAAATATAGCTTGTCGTGTCAAGCACAAATAAATGTGATGCATAGTGTGCTGGAAAACTATGCACAAGAGGTCACACTGCATAAAACCCTAACCAAATAAAGTTGTGCTAATTGAAACTTGCCATGTGAAGGAATTGAAACTCTATGAATGACCTTTGCGGCATAAGATGCAATGATTGTTCCAATATTATAATATTACCTACATAGTGAAAAATAATCTAATGTTGTCTTTCATGAACTAGACACCAACAGTCGTAATGATCAAAGGCAGACCACTAATTGTTTTACGCTCCATTAATCCATATCCTTAAGGGTATCTCCATCAAATGAGTTGATATGTACTCAATAACATATCGTGTTGCACTACACAACAAGATTTCTATTTCACATGTTTCATGGTCTAAAGTCATAAAAAAAACAATGCTACAACTATAATGTCTCACACACAAGCTTCTTAACCACAAGAACTTTTTCTGTAATACCATATTATTGTTAGGGCATAAACATGGTGATTATTAATAAACCCAACCAAATTTAATCACATCATACAGATAAAAATGTTACATAAAATGTTTGTGCATATAACAGGTACCCTAAAAATATATCAATAACCTCTAATGATCAAAGGACTTGTGTCTTTAAATTTAGATGTTTTGGAGAAATCAAGCATAGACTTCGATGACCTGTCCTAGAGTTACGATCTGAGTTTTTCCATGGAAGCATCAGGAAAGGGTTCGTAGGCCCCCTCCTTCAAAGAAATAGTCATGGGCAAAGGTAAGGAACCCAAAATTTATTTTTTCACTAAGCTCACTACTTACAATGCTTTCAAGAAACCTATTGCCAGCCACCTAGGAGAGGGAGTGGCAAGGAATTTTTTTGAAAAACAGCCCAATGCCCAACCTGCAAGTTCTAGCGAAAAATCTCAAACTCTGCCACAAACCGTCAACCCATGCAAGCCCAAATCGAAGAAGGTACTAACTTTGGATATTATGGACCCGAATGTTGTGGCTTATAGAGATTATACGCAAAATCATGCAATTATTTATAAGTTCATGGGATTTTGGCCAATAGAAAAAAAAACCCCTTAACTGGTGGATTCAAACAAAATGGCGCTCCAAAGGGGAGATCAGGGTTCAGTTAGGCTCCAAAGGATTCTTCATGGTGATTTTTGATCTTCTAGAAGATAGAGATCGTATCTTTGAGGGAGCTCCCTACTTCCTTAACTCGACTAGCCTTTACATGTGCTACTGGAAAGAGAACTTCACCCCTGAAAAGGAGGACTTCACTAGGATCCTTGTCTGGGTAAGGTTATACTCTCTGCCCACGGACTATCGGTGTCCATCTGCCCTCAAAGGCATTCGAGACAAAATAGGCAAAGATATAAAAATGTTTGAAGGCGCAACAACATGACACTATATTTCCTACGCTAGCATTTGTGTTTACTTAGATGTCGCAGGTGCTCTTCGAGAGGTTATCAAGCTAGTATTCAAGGACGAAGTGTGACTCCAAAGTATTGATTATGAACACATGCCCTTCAGGTGCCAAACGTTTCATGAACATGGGCATCTCTTTAGGGAATTTACTCAAAATGTCTCCCAAACCACTAAGCTGCGAGCTCGGAACAGACGAACAAGGCTTCACGAGAGTTTCTCCCATAAACAAAAACAATCGAAGAACTCAAGGAAAATAGGCCCTAATGTCCCAAACTAACAAGAATAAATTTGAAGCTCTAATGGAAGAATAGGAGGAATGGGACAAGGAAGACACCGTCGTTGAGGAAGGTGACTTGGAGGAACAACAACTCACTCACCAAACTCAAGAAAAGGAGCCAACCCTAATGTAACTCTAAATGAAACTGGACAAGGCACGGAGAACGTAGAAATGGAGCAGGAAGACACCAGTGACACAACGGAGGAAGAAGCGATAGATGAGGCCCTAACGGGAATGGACCTAAACACAATTGCGGAACTCTGGAAGAATTGTAGCCTAGAAGCCATCCCGAAGGATTACACACAGAAAATAGAGGGAGCATACCTACTCCAAGAAGAGATCAAACAAGAGATCGTAAAGAAACAACATGGAGACCACAACAACAAGGGTATAAAGTCCCACATCCCAGCTAACCAATACAATCCCAAAGGACCAAGACAAAAAAGAGGCAGGAAAAAAACAAGTCAAATTCTGCAAGAACTCGGAGAAACACTGATAAACGAGGGAAAGGTAAGATCCCTCACCCTAACTCAAACTCTTTCTCAATTAATTGATTTCGTGGAACATCAAAGGTCTAAATGGACCCACAAAAAAAGGCTTCTAAAGCATAAAATAAGGCAAGCAAACCGGAGATTGTGCTCATTCAGGAAACAAAACTAGAAGGACACGCCATCTCTTCAGAAGCAGCGTTGCAAGGGCTACAAATACATAGCTAATGCCGCAAGAGGCATGGCAAGAGGCCAATTAATTCTTTGGAAGGATCGGTGATTTGAGCTTATAACCTCAATAACTACTAAGAACTCTATAACTGCAGTCTTGCAAACAATAGGAGCTCTTGAAATAATATGTGTCACCAATGTTTATGGACCACACAGAGTAGATGAAAGAATCCACATGTTGAACACCATAAGGAAAATCAACAATGAGCTGCCTTACCCCCACAAAATCATAGGTGGAGATTTCAATATGATTCTTAATCTATAGGAGAAAAAAACGAGGTCTCAGGAGACTGGAGAGGGATGCAGAGGCCTTTAGGGAGGCCATGGATTTGATGAAAATGGTGGATGTGCAGACCACCAATGGTGTTCACACCTAGAACAATAAACGGGGTGGGGATAGACAAATAGCTTCTCGTCTTGATAGATTCCTAATTTTGGAATCCATTTTTCTTGGAACCCTGGAGATAGATGGCAGAATCCTTCCCCATGTTGGATTGGATCATTGGCTTATCGCCCTGAAAATCCATCTCTCATAAGCCCCCAAGAATAGGCCCTTCAAATTAAAGCTTCACGGCTAGACCACCCCGACTTCCAAAGAAACTTGAAGGAATGATGGAATGAACTCCTCCCTAAAGAGGCTTCCAAAGGTTTTGATTCCAACAAAAATTAAAGCACATCAAGAATAAAATCAAATAGTGGAACACATAAATATTTGGTAACATCCTCACAGACAAAAAACATCTGGAGAAGAAGATGGAGGCAATTTAGCAAAAAATTATCCAACAAGGATTCACAAATCAAATGAAGAGGAAAAAGATATGTAACGGAGATGGGAAGAAAGAGCCAAGAAATAAGAGAAGTTGTGGCAACAAAAATCCAAAATTCAATGGTTAAAATGTGGGGAGAGAAACACCAAGTTCTTACATCAATCCATGATCTAACATAGGAAGACCAAGAGGATTCTCTCGCTTAAAAAAAGCAAATGGAGAATTGGCTTGCACTCGGGAGCAAATATCGAGGGAACTAAACACCTTCTATGGATGCCTCCTGGAGGAGCTCAATATGGGCAGGTCCCAAGCTATCAAGGAAATATTCAGCAACATACCCACAATACTAAATCCAGACCACAACACCATGCCCCTAAAAGAGGTCACCATGCAGGAAGTTGAGGAGGTTGTTATGTCAATGCCATCGGGGAAGGCCCTTGGGCCAAATGGCTTCACCACTGACTTTTTTAAAACATGTTGGTCAATTATAAAAGAGGAAGTTCATGCAATAGTGGAATATTCAAGGAAAAATTAAATAACATTGGGAGCCTTCAATGCAACTTTTTTAACCTTAATTCCCAAGGAGGAGGGGACAGATGCTCCTAACCGATTTCGCCCTATTTCTCTCTGCAATGTGATATATAAGATACTTTCTAAGGTTCTAGCCAACAAAATTAAACCATTGTTGCCACTTCTGGTCTCTCCCAACCAATCAAGATACCTGGAAAGAAGACAAATTTAAACAGTATCATTTTGTCTCATGGGACTATTCACTCACTTCAAACCTTGAAGTAGCCTAGGATGTTAATGCAGCTAGATATGTCAAAGGCTTTTGATAAAATAAGCTAGCATTATATGTAAGAGGTTCCAAGAGCTTTTGCTTTCCATAAGGATTGCATTGACTAGATTATGGCCATTATTTCAGGAGCCTTTTTCTCTATTCTTCTAAATGGTGCCCCCACCCAGCCCTTTGTGCCTACCAGAGGAATCAGAGAGGCCCCCTATCCTCTTTCCTCTTCGTTCTCGTGGCGGAGGGTCTCAGAAGATCAATCTAGGCAGCCCAGACCAACGATCAATTAACAGGATTAAAACTCCATGCCAATTCCTTAGCTTCTACTCACCAACAATTAGTTGATGACACCCTTTTCATGGGCATCCCAACTGTAGCAGAGGCCGGGACCTTCAAACACATCTTGAACCTCTTCTCTGATGCTTCAGGAACCAGTGTCAATCTTCAAAAATCAAAAATCTTTTTCATCACCCCGCCCCCTATCGAACAATAGCTCCCTACTCTCAAAATACTTGGGAGTCCCTCTCAATGACAAGCCCCTAAGAAAGTCAACCTAGGAATATCTACTAAACTTCCTACAAAACAAGCTCTCCAATTGGACCTTTAGGTCCCTCAACTTGGCAAGTTGTCTTGTTCCAATTAAATTGGTTCTCCAATCTATGCCCTTGTATATCTTTTATGCCCTAACATCTTCTAAATCTATCATGAACACCATTCACAACATTCAAAGGAACTTCCTTTGGAGAGGATCTGAGTATGAATGAAAATGGGCCCTCGTCAAGTGGGATAATCTCTACAAGCCGAAGCAAGTCGGTGGGCTTGGTTTAAGAGACCCAGAAATTATGGGTAAGGCCTTGGGAGCAAAAACATGGTGGAGGTGGTTGGACACCCCCACCACCCCTTGGGCTCAACTTTGGAAAGCTAAATATGCTCCTAACCATCACCAAAGGGATCTCATTAGATTATTTGGACAAGTCTTAGGATCAACCATCTGGAACCAAGCCTAAAAGAACAGAGAATTGATCCAGCAACATAGTTTTTGGGAAATCTGTAATGGGGAAAGTGCTTTATTTTGGGATGATGCTTGGCAACAACTCTCGAACTTAATTGATGAGAACCATGCCCTCTTACAAAGGTAAATACAGGATAAAAGGAAAATTCATGTGGCACATTAATCGAAACCGACTCCTCAAGGAAGCAAATGGATGGAATGGATCAACAAACAAGATTGGTGGCCCCTTCCCGATAACTTTGATTGGGATTCTTTCAAGGGGCTTCTTCAAGAGCGCCAAATCCTGGTGGATTAGGAGGATGATAAATTAAGATGGGGTAAAAGCTCGGTTGATGTCTTTAAACTTAAGGAAGCCTACGATTATCTTTCCAATTATGGTCAATTCAAGCAGAGTCATCATTGGATTTCTCTATGGGCTAAACAACAAAGGCCAAAAATAACTCTCTTCATCTAGATGGTTCTCCATGGCAAAATCCTAACTTGGGATAACCTATGGAGAAGAGGGCTTTCAGGTCCTTCTCGATGTTGTCATTGTGAGAACTAGGAAGAATCTATCAATCATCCCTTGAACTCCTGTGACTATGCTTCAACCCTCTAGGAGTGGGGGGATGAAATTTTCAGGACGACCGACAGGAACAAACATCTCTGCTAAACACCCTAGATCACTGGTGACCTCACATCAATTCTCACTCGATGGTCAACAGAGTTTGGAACCTTCTCCCAGGGACCCTTTGTTGGGTGATTTGGAAAGAAAGAAACATAAGATATTCAAAAATTTGAAGACATCAGGAGAATTCCTTCTTATCATAGTCAAGAAGATAATACGTGAATCAATCTCCATCTCTAATCTTCCTCCGATGCAAGGACCTCCGTAGGCTCCTAACCTCCACATCCTTCAACTTTTGGACCTAGAAAACATTCCCATCACTGCGCCCAATTCTCCCTTTGCAAGTCCTAGGATCCTGGATATCTGGTCCCCTCCAAACAACAATGTTATCAAACTCAATTATGATGGGGCTTCCAAAGGCACCCTTGGAACTACAAGCTTCAGTGGAGTCTTTCGAAATCATAGGGGTGAAATCCTCTGGATATTCCATGGAAAATTGGTGATCAATACCAACAATGTCGCAGAGGTTTAGGCTATGGAGCACAAGCTCGCAATTGCAAGAGACTAGTAATTCATTTCGTAGGTCACAGAGGGAGACTCGGCATTGGCCACCTTAGCTGCCTACAAGCTCCAACACGGTACTTTAGTCAGCAAGGTGACCACCAATTGGAGGTTGACGAAGACTCTCCAACATTCAACAACACATCATTGAATTAGGAGGGGTCCACTTCCAGGCAGTCAAAAGAATGGCCAACCCCATGGCGAACTGGCTGGAAAACGAGGGGGACAATTGGCAGAGCCACATTGACGTCCCATGCATGGAAGGATATAATTGACGGCCCTCTACGTCAAGAGTGTGAAGGACTCAATCAAAAGGACAAAGATAATTGCAGTATTAATGAGCCTCTCAACCCACCTACCAGCTCGTAGACTACCTTTGATTGACTCGTACAAGATCTCTAAGTTTATGCGATGAGCTACATTACCAGCACCATGCACAATGATTTCTCTAATGTGTCTCTTATCTAAAGAATGTCTTCGGATAGCAATCGTCGCCATCCCCGCCCCTCAACCAATAGGATGAATCACTCCACCCAAGAGATTGATTTCGTCATACAAGCCAACCTTTCTGGTTTTAATGCCCTCATTATTCTCCTTGATCTCCCCAACTCCTGGAAGCCTTATGTTAACCCCCTTCTAAATCCATTCCATTATCATATAGTCTCCCCTACACATTCTCATTCTCACTCCCCTGCTCCTCATCCTTTGTTATGAAACCAGCTCAAGAAAAGATAGAAAAGATAGATCAACGCCTTAGAATTCAGCCTCTTCGAGGGGG